>WNGS01000168.1:60571-71252 GCA_020271785.1 Procambarus virginalis | reverse complement strand
CCGGCCACAGTGGTGAGCTCATGTACTGTCAGCTGGTGAGGCCGGCCACAGTAGTGTGAGCTGTCATGTTTATCACGCTTGTGATCGCCGCCACAGTGGTGAGCTCCTGTACTGTCAGCTGGTGAGCCGGCCACACTGGTGACTCTTGTTCTGTCAGCTGGAGGGCCAATCACAGCGGGAGCTCACGTACTGTCAGCTGGTGAGGCCAACCACAGTGGTGAGATGAAGTACTGTCAGCTGGTGAGGCCAACCACAGCGGGAGCTCAAGTACTGACAGCTGGTGAGGCCAACCACAGTGGGAGCTCATGTTCTGTCAGCTGGTGAGCTGACCACATGGGGAGCACATTTACTGCCAACTGGTGAGGCTGACCACAGTGGGGAGCATCGTACTGTCAACTGGTGAGGCTGACCACAGTGGGGATTTCATGTACTGTCAACTGGGAGGCGAACCACAGTGTTGGGCTCATGTTCTGTCAGCCGGTGAGGCCGGCAACAGTAGTGACCTCAAGTACTAACAGCTGGTGAGGATGGCCACAGTGGGGAATTTAAGTACTGTCTGTCGGTGAGGCCTGCCACAGTAGTGAACTCAAGTACTGACAGCGGTGAGCCTGACCACAGTGTTGAGCTCAAGTGCTGAGAGCCGGTGAGGTCGGCCACAGTGGTGAGCAAAAGTACTGTCAGCTGGTGAGGCTAGCCACAGTGGTGAGCTCAAGTACTGACAGCTGGTGAAGCAGGCAACAGTGGTGACCTCATGTACTGTCAGGTGGTGTGGCCAGGACAGTGGTGAGTTGAAGTACTGTCAGCTGGTTAGGCCAGCCACAATGGTAAGATCATGTACTGTCAGCTGGTGAGGCCGGCCACAGTGGTGAGTTCATTACTGACAGCTGGTGAGGCCGGCCACAGTGTTGAGCTCAAGTACTGACAGCTGGTGAGGCCGGCCACAGTAGTGAGCTCATGTACTGTCAGCTGGTGATCCTGGCCACATTAGAGAGCTGAAGCACTCTCAGCTGGTTAGGCCGGCTCTAGTGGTGAGCTCAGGTTCTGACAGCCGGTGAGGCCTGTCACAGTGGTGAGTTAAAGTACTGTCAGCTGGTGAGGCCGGCCACAGTAGTGAGCTCGTGTACTTTCAGCTGGTGATGCCCGTCACTGAAGAGAGCTCAATTACTGTCAGCTGGTGTGGCAAGCCACAGTGGGGAGGTCAAGTACTGTCAGCTGGTGAGGCCGGAAACAGTTGTGAGCTCAAGACTGTCAGCTGGTGAGGTCGGCCTCAGTAGTGAGCTCATGTACTGTCAGCTGGTGAGGCTGGCCACAGTAGTGAGCTCCTGTACTGTCAGCTGGTGAGGCCGGCCACAGTGTACATGAGCCAGTACATGTACTGGCTCATGTACTCATGTAGGATGACAACAGCAAGAGGCGCTAGATTCCTGTCCCTGGTCAGCTCGAGAGGTAGCTGTGGCTGACCCCTAGTGAGTTGGCGCCTAGAAAATCAGCGCCATCTATTGTAGGAGGAGTCGTATGTTTATGTCAGAGTCCGTAATTGGTATTTCCTAGTGTCCCATGTACTGACCAGTTTACTGATGAATACAGAGGCGACGTAGGGCTGCTGTTGTACGAGAACAGTCAGTCTTCCCAGGGCAGCCTATATTTGTACTTCATTCTGCTTTACGGAAGCAGTGAGCTGCCGCCGAAGAGGAACTGTGTAGTGTTCTACTATCTGCCTGTGAAGTGGCAGTGACAGAATACGGCGTAACCCGGGACTGGCTAGAGGAAGAGACTACTGACAGTAAAGTGGTACGGAGGAGTTGTCCCGTTTAATACAATGAGAAATGACTGGAGTAATCACTGGCATTCAGGTTCTTCCATACGGCGAGAGGTTTACGAAGCTGGGTCTGCATTCCCAGGAGTAACAGAGAACGATAGAAGACATGGTCATGGTTTTCAGGTGGATGAATGATCTCAACACAACAAGAACTTTAAACTGTCAGATCTGAACACAACCTGAAAATATGAACGGAAGTTAAAGATGTTCTAATTCTGGAAGGATTTGGGAACGTACTGATTTGTCAATTTGAAGGAATTCGAGTGGAATACATTGCCTGGCATCATTATGAGATTTGCTGATCTGCCAGATTTAATAGATTTAATAGGCAAACTAGATAATAGGGGGATTAGGTATAGATGGACACCACCCATAACTGACTAACAGACTCACTGCGGTGATTTTTTTTTTTTTTGAGGATGTTCAATAACTACAGAAAGGGGCAATCAGCCGTTAGAAATTTGGAACAGCATAATGAGGCATTGATGAGTATTATCCTAGCAAGATATCAGTTTCTGATGAAGATATGAACTCATGCTGAGGTAGATAAAATAGAAAATGGTAGAGTCATGGGATCCGATATCCATTAGCACAGAGTCTTACTCTAGCTGGGCGATTAAACGTTTATTAGCAGCTCATATACATGGAGTAGCATAGTAGAACTTGGCCAGGCTAGGTGATACTTTATTACTAATGTTCCTGGAACTAATCCTATGTAAATGGAATCAGAATTGATTCCACAAGAAAAATCGCAAAGATTTATATAGACAATCTAATGTTGGCTGAAGTTGATCAAACGTCTCTTTGCAGGTCTTCTGAGATGGAAATATGGACTAGCACTATTTGATGATAGATTTAATATTTTCCTCTGGTAGGAAACTATTTGTAACTACATAACAGGAAAGTTGGTCGCGTATTCCTTGACTATGAGTTAATGGACTTAAGTTTATTAGCTTTCTTTCCCTGTACAATTATTGGTGGGAACCAAATTATATGCAAGTCCCTAAATTTCAGACACATCGCTACGAACCAGAAGTCAACCATTATCATGGACGTAGAGTCACTCTTTTCCAACGATCTTCATCCCAAAACTGACTACTTAGAAAACGTGTCAGATTCAAAACCAATCAATCCACCATATTGGCAGCAGACATCTCAAAGCCAAGCAAATGAAAATCATCCACATAGATCCCTAAAACCACAAGACCACCTCGACCGAGACAACCTCCTGCAGGGACTGTGGGGAGACTCAAGAACCACCTGTCGAGGCCTTATTCTCGACCTCACCTCCAGCAACAACACCACTCACCTCGCTCTCAGGTACAGCTCTGAGTGCAATATATTTATCAAAAGATCACAGTAATTTTAAAAGTCATCACTTTTTATTACATTAATCAAACCATCATTGTAAACCTTTGAAGGACATCACGATCATTTGTAAAGTTAACAGCAGTCAAGACGTCTTGTCCAGCATCCAGGAAATATCCTTGTCATCTCACCCTCGCATCTTCATCCCTTAATTATCACTCTTTTGCCTTGCATTGTTTTGAAGTAAAAATAATTTGCTGCCACACCTTAAGTAACTTATACTTTGTTTATCGAACCACGAGGCAAGAAATCTTTTTCTTTTTTTCAGGCAATTTCAGGGTCGTAGGTTCGTGCCATCTCACAGCCATGGTGGATTTTCTCATTGAAATATATGACTTAATTTATGTTTTAATAAAAATAATCATAAATGCGAGGCAAGTATTCAACCCGTCCTCGCAAATTTAATAAGTCAATATTGACTTATTAGTTGCGTGCATAGGTGACATATTTAAAATAAGTTTCCCTTGAAAAGCTTCATAGAAAACACCGACCTTACCTAACCTTGTTAGTATGTTAAAACAAGCATCTTATAGCTTCGTAATTACAATTGTTACTTAACCTATTATAGGTATAGGTTAGGTAATAATTGTAATTACGAAGCAATAAGATGCTTATCTTAACATACTAACAAGGTTAGGTAAGGTCGGTGTTTTCTATGAAGTTTTTCAAGGGAAACTATTATGTTAAGTATGTCACCTATGCACACATTTAATAAGTCAGTATTGACATGAAATTTGCGAGGACGGGTTGAAGTATTACCGTATTTCAGGCAACATTTCATAAATGTGCGTTGATGATGCATCGGTGTTAAGATGTGGGCGTTATTAAGACGGACTTATAATTTGTTTATATATAGGTTGGTGGAGATGTCTGGACTGTGGCGGCTGCCGGAGACGGTGGTGATAGCCATAGGTGGGAGGGCGGGGGTGAGGGCCGTGCTCCTGCACCACAGTCTCCGCAACACTGTCCACGCCCTCTACCTCGCCCTCCACCACGACCTTCACAACGATCTCCACCTCGCCCTCCACCACGCCTCCCTCCACGACTCTCCACTCAAAACTGATTCACGCCTCAGGAAGCTCCTCGCCCAGGAAAGTGAGTACATATTTGTGTTTTGAACTATGAAAGTTGAGCTGCAGTTCTCGGTCTCTTCTCTCAAACTTGTGTCTACAGTTTCACTCCTCCTTTTCTAACACGGGGCTCGGTCAGGTCTACTTTTAACAGTCCGGTCTGTCGCTGCACAACGGTCTGGACCAGGACCTCTTGGGAGCCTTACTCACTTATGGGTAAAATGCTTTAATCATTTTAGTTTTTTTTGAGTAAATTTTTGAGTTCTTATTGTGTCAAAAGCATCACACACATATATAGATGTTTATGAGTATATATGCAAATATAGGTGTATTGGTAATTGTTTGTATAATCACCCTGAATATGCGAATGTTCATAAATATTTTAACATTCGTCAGTTGTATTCATTATTAATGTGTAAATAAAATATGGAAATGTGCTCAAATGATGAACATAGTTGTAAAAAAATATATATTTTTTCAGCAGATAATTTGCAAAGCAATTAGTAAATTCGTGTAGGTAGAGATTGTCGTATGTTAGGTATTTAGTTATAACTATAAATAGTAAATCAAAATCTACAGAAATAAATGGCTTAGAGTGTAAATTTAAAAAAATGATATATAGATCATAGTTTAGTTCTGACGTCTGGAAGTGAAGACTTCCCACTTGGAAGCTGTGGGGAAAAGTCACTCCTTAATGGCCACCATAAACAATGGGGTCGAAATGGAACAGTGGCAGTATGACCAGAGAGGACTAGCCCGTCCTCTGGAGCGTTCCCAACGTCGCTAAACTGATGAACTATATTGCTGGAATCTAGTCTAACCGAAGTGCCACAAAAATTGGATATCACAAATTTTGCAACCCGCTATAATTTTTAGTTTTTCAGATTTTGGCCTTCAGAAATTTATGCGTAAAAATATGATGTTCACTCGAGAGGACGTCATTTAGGGGACACCATTGGCATGACTTGTACAGGCAAGTGGCGGTTGACAAAGTGCCAGCGAGGCAGATACTTGTCTACTGCCCGTTTACTAAGATTAGATGTCCAGACTCAACCTATTCTTATTACTTTGTATAGGTCTAAGTTATTTTGTAAACAGCTAGGTGAATGATCCTCTCTAGAGAAGAGGAGGAACCCAAGAACTCGCTCAGAGTGCGGGTTCTATCTAGGTAACGAGATCAGTGGCTTCTTGAGCCAAAACGTCTGTGATTTAGCATGGAAATAAGACGGGAGAGAGCTTCACTGTGGATAATTACAGTAGATTTCCTAGGTTCTGGAGAGGAGTAAGTATTCCTATTTCAGTGTTCATTGTATACACATATTGAATGGCTTGTGGTAAAATTCTAAAGGTTTGGTTTTACCAAGATTAATTGCCGTGTTGAATTAATCACATGTTGAAATTGAAGATGAAATTTCTCCTCTCATTTTTTCTTTGAATTGATTTTGTCAATCATATCTGTGCTTAGTTTTCGTAATTACTTGATAATCTTCCTGTGGAATCTTTCATTCATCCTCCTTTTGAGTTCTAAAATAGCCAAGCTACTAGAAGTGAGATTATACCAGGTTAACGAGTCCTTGGGGTGTAATGAATTGCTTAAAGGCCCAATGGATGTCAAACAACTATCAAATATTTACGAGCGACAAATATTTACAAGTGGGTTCAAGTAATGTAAGTAAATATTAGGTGAAGGTATTTCCAGATGTGGCCTGGGGACTAGAGTTTGAACGTGAGGTGATTTTTGCTTTAGTGCAAATCACAAATGATATTAGCAAATTGTAGAGAACCAGGCAGTAGAGACACGAGTTTTTTTTAATACCAATGGCATGTGACAAATACAATAAAATAAAAGCTACCAAAGCACCCCACAAAACAGAACAAAGAACAGCGCATCACAAAACACAGCACAAGTATATGGAACACAGATAAGTACATGGGAACCCAGATACTTTTTTTTACACAGAAACATAAGAATAGAACACCAACACCAAACACAGGAGCACATTATATAACAAAAACAGTAATATTTCGTTAGTCAGAGGAATCAGCGGCAGCCACCTGGATCATAGAAATGTTCATTATAAGTATAGCAAGGATACAGAACGACGATACTTTTCTGGAAACCGACTATACGGATAGCGCAACACGTAAGCGTCCCACACAGCCCACACTTCGCCCGTCCTGGGTACACCGTCACGTGAACGACACAAATCTCCACTCGTGGATCTCCACCACGAGTGGAGGCAAGAAGGGAACCGGATCCACACCCTCCTAACCCAGGCATCTAGCAACCAGGGACACAAAGGCGCCCAGGGAAGATACAGTAACAGGTGAAACTGCCTCAACACAACCAACCACTGCCATCACGGGAACATCCACTCCACCGACGGCCCTCACCGGCGCCACCACAGGACCTGTTATAGCCCCCCACACTACCCGCTGGAGCTACAAGCACCGCAACATCAGCATGCTCACCACCCACATCAGAATCCACAGAAGACTGCACATCTGCCCAGGGCACACCACGATGAGGAGTCGCTGGTCGTCAGAACTATCAAAGACCGAGACCGTGTGTTAAAGATATTGTTTGCAAACGAGAGCACAAAGGAGAAGATTCTAACAAGGAAGAGCCAACTGCAATATGTGGGAGAATTCAAAAAGTATTCCTCCAGAGGGACATGACGAGGGAGGAGAGAGCCATGGTGGCAGAAGCAAGGTAGAAGCACAGGGCGAGAGGGGAAAACCAGGAAATCACAGCTCCCAACACAACATCCCCAGAGGTGAGGGGAACCCACAACCAGCTACCCAGTAACACCAGAGGGGAGGGCAACCCCACCACCTTCCTCTGCATAGAAAACACCCCTACCCCCAAACCTTCCCTGCCCCCACTCAAATGCCCAGCCAAATATCTCTCGTTGACCAGACCACACACTAGAAGGTGAAGGGACGACGACGTTTCAGTCCGTCCTGGACCATTCTCAAGTCGATTGTGAACACAATCTACGTGAGAATGGTCCAGGACGGACCGAAACGTCGTCGTCCCTTCACCTTCTAGTGTGTGGTCTGGTCAGCATACTTTAGCCACGTTATTGTGACTCATCGCTTGCAAATCTCTCTCCCCCTCTCACACTAGAGATGCTATACCGATGATGACACTTTTCAAAACGCTTGTGCTCTCTAGAGTGGAGTACTGCTGCACAATGACAGCCCCTTTCACTGCGGTGAAATTGCTGACCTGGAGAGCGTGCAGAGATCCTTTACTGCTAGAATCCACTCGGTAAACATCTAAACTATTGGGACCGACTAAAGAGCCTAAATCTGTATTCCCTTGAGCGCAGGCGGGAGAGATACATAATAATTTACACGTGGAAAATATTAGAGGGGCTGGTCCCAAACCTGCACACAGAAATAACATCACATGAGACCAGAAGACATGGCAGGATGTGCAGAATACCCCCGTTGAAAAGCAGAGGTGCAACTGGTACTCTGAGAGAGAACTCTATCAACATCAGAGGCCCGAGACTGTTCAACACGCTTCCACTACACATAAGGGACATAACTGGCAAACCCCTCACAGTGTTCAAGAAGAACTGGATAAGCACCTCCAAAGGATACCTGATCAACCAGGCTGTGACTCATACGTCAGGCTGCGAGCAGCCGCGTCCAACAGCCTGGTTGATCAGTCCAGCAACCAGGAGGCCTGTCGATGACCGGGCCGCGGGGACGATAAGCCCCGGAAGCACCTCAAGGTATCCTCAAGGTAAGGTATCCCCCACACCCCATCCCACCCTGCTACCCCTCCCCACCTCCACCATGTCCCCCTCCCCCTTTTCCTTCCTGCCCTCCCTCCCCCATCACCCCATACCCTCCCTGTCCTCCACCTTTACTTGATCCCCACCCCTCATCCCAGTATATTCTCAGACCCTGTTATCCACCTCAAATCCTCGCACCCATGGAACAGTTTCCCCCCACCACCAGAACACTCACCAAGGAGGCGATTTGCGAAGGGACAGAAGAAAGTGAGCCTCAAGGTAATGTACACTAACATAGATGGAATTACATATAAAGCAAATGAACTTGGAGAATTGGTACTAGAGGAAACCTCAGACATAATAGCTCTCACAGAAACAAACTAACGAAAACGATAACAAATGCGGTGTTCCCACAGGACTATTATGTTATGAGAAAAGAGAGAGAAGGAAGAGGTGGTGGTGGTGTAGCTCTGCTGGTAGGAAAAGGCTGGGATTTTGAGGAGATGGTTATTCAGGGCTGTGAAGGTTTTCAGTGACTACATAACAGGTACCATAACAACTGGAGGGGAAAAAAATTATATTCGTAGTCATATATAATCCACCACCAAAAGCCAGAAGACCCAGACACGAATATGATAGAAAAACATGGCCACCATTAACAGAGAGGCAGCTTCTGTTGCCAGCAGGAATGGGTCTGGACTACTAATCATAGGAGACTTCAACCACGGGAAGATAGATTGGGAGAACAGACCCCTGCATGGAGGACCAGAAACATGGAGAGCAAAGCTGCTGGACGTGGCAAGAAGAAAATTTCCAAGCCAGCACATCTAGGATCCAACAAGAATGAGAGGAGGGGATGAACCAGCCATGCTTGATCTGATATTTACCCTAAATGAGTGGGATATAAGGGAAGTTAAGATGGAAGCACCCTTGGGCATGAGTGATCACAGTGTATTGAACTTTGAGTACCTGGTAGAGCTAGGAATTATCTCCCCCAAAAAGAGCTGGAAACAAAAGGCTGGCATACCGAAAGAGGAATTATGAGGAGCTGAGAAGTTTCCTAAGAGAAATACCTTGGGACACAGACCTCAGAGCTACGTCTGTACAAGATATGATGGACTATGTCACTCAAAAGTGTCAGGAGGCAGTAAACAGGTTTAACCCGGCCCAAAGGGAAAAATCCGAGAAGCAAAAGAAGAATAATTCTTGGTATATAGGGCATGTATGGAAGCAAAGAAACTGAACAAAAGGGCGTGGAGGAACTTCCAGAATAACAGAACACCAGAAAGGAGAGAGAGATACCAGAGAACCAGGAATGGGTATGTCAGGGTGAGAAGAGAAGCAGAGAAAAGTTATGAAAATGCTATAGCAAACAAAGCCAAACCGAACCAAAGCTACTCCACAGTCACATCAGAGGGAAAACAACAGTGAAAGAACTGGTATTGAAACTTAGAACAGGCGAGGACATGTATACAAAAAAATGACAAAGAGGTGTCTCACACCTGGAACACCTGAGGTTCCTCCTGGACCTCAACAAGAGGTTCCAGGTGGTCTTTACAAAGAACAAAGTGGTCACTGTGCTAGGAGGGGGGAATGTAAACCAGGCGGCCATGGAAGGGTTCGAAATTACGAGAGAGGTGGTCAAGAGACACCTGCTGGATCTGGACGTTAGAAAGCTGTTGGTCCAGATGGGATCTCGCCATGGGTACTGAAAGAGTGTGCAGAGGCACTTTGCTTGCCACTCTCCATAGTGTATAGTAGGTCACTGGAGACGGGAGACCTATCAGAAATATGGAAGACGGCGAATGTTGTCCCAATATACAAAAAGGGCGACAGGCAAGAGACACTGAACTACAGGCCAGTGTCCTTGACTTGTATACCATGCAAAGTGATGAGAAGATCGTGAGAAAAAACCGGGTAATACATCTGGAGAGAAGGGACTTCGTGACAAATCGGCAACATGGGTTCAGGGTGGGTAAATCTTGCCTGACTGGCTTAATAGAATTCTACGACCAGGTGACAAAGATTAAGCAAGAAAGAGAAGGCTGGGCCGACTGCATTTTCTTGGATTGCCGGAAAGCCTTTGACACAGTAGCGCATAAGAGGCTGGTACATAAGCTGGAGAGACAGGCAGGTGTAGCTGGTAAGGTGCTCCAGTGGATAAGGGAGTACCTAAGCAATAGGAAGCAGAGAGTTATGGTGAGCGTGAGACCTCAGATTGGAGTGAAGCCACCAGTGGAGTCCCACAGGGCTCTGTACTCGGTCTTTTCTGGTTTCTGATATATGTAAATGATCTCCCGGAGGGTATAGATTCATTTCTCTCAATGTTTGCTGCCGATGTCAAAATTATGAGAAGGATTAAGACAGAGGATGACTTTTTGAGTCTTCTTGAGACTCAGACAAGCCAAAGGAATGGTTGTTAGAGTTTAACCCAAGCAAATGTAATGAAGATAGGTGTAGGGAGCAGGAGGCCAGATACAAGGTATCATCTGGGAAATGAAATTCTTGCAAGAATCAGAAAGGAAAAGACTTGGGGTTGATATCACGCTAGACCTATCTCCTGCAGCCCATATCAAAGGATAACATCAGCGGCATATGCCAGGCTGGCCAACATAAGAACGCATTCAGATACTTGTGAAGGAATCATTCAGATATTTGTATACCACATATGTCAG
>WNGS01000168.1:0-26230 GCA_020271785.1 Procambarus virginalis | reverse complement strand
GACTTATTAAACTGAAAAATTAACTTTTGTATCCTAAAGCTGTAATTCGTAACTCAGCGAATAAAGAAATAACTGCAATGGGTCACGGGACCAGGTACACTTACACCACGTCCAAGAACTCTGAAAATCCTCCACCAGTAATTATAAATTGATAAATCTCCTTACACTTTGCTTATTCTGTAACACGTCCCCATTTTGGCCCAATATCAAACTCTACACTGCTCTAGGGAGGGTTGCATGGACACTTACTCTGAGCAAATTCCTAAATTCAAGAACCATCCTTCACAAGAAGGAATATAAAAATTCTTTGGCTTATCTTCTACTGACCGTATTGGTTTCGCCTTCATAACAGTAACAGTAAACTTACTGATAGACGAAAAATGGCTGGCATTTCGGCATCTTCTTGTAATCTTGCAATCATGTCACACCCATTGTTAACCCTACACTCCTTGCTGGCCCCATGGCTAATGGTGGGCCATTCCAGTTGGTACCTTTTCTCCACGATGGCCAGGTTGGCCACTCTATATACAATGTCCTGTTACACACTCTTAGACACTGATGTTCTGAAACATTCTATTGTTCTGGAGATAATTTTTTTTCACAATTCTTCTACCGATCTTCAGAAGTTACAGTACAACTTAGAGCTCAGTAAACTATTTTACTTGACGAGACCAATGTAGCTCATGAGCCTCTTCAGTTAATTAAAACAGTTATGTTATATTCTACAAATTGTCTTGCAAAACTGAGTCATATAAACTGCTAAGTACAATAAATGTGAATAAATGTTGTTCGAGGATCCATCGGATGCTGGAACCTTATAATGTGGGTGCTCGTAACTATGGTGAAATGTGGTTGTATAGGGAGTGACGTAGGATAGTTTCGGTCGACTCCCATGCCTGCCTTTAAGAGGATTTTCATCTATTGAGAAAACCAACGACGCTTATCAAGTCGGAAAACTGGGTTTGGTTGTCCAGAGAGTCTTTTCCAAGTTATTTCACAGCTGTTATCAACGTTAATTCAACGCCGAAAAAAGTTGATTCAAGTTGGTTAATGTTTATTTAGCGTTGATCACCGGTTCTCATGTAGGATTGGTTTTGTTTTGCCAAATACGTGAGAGAAAATGGAAGTGATACAATAGTGAGAAAAAAGAGAAAGGGAGGGATGATTTGAGTGAAGAGGGAGAAAGACAGGAAGGAGATTTGAGGTAAAGAGAGGGGAGGGGGAGGTACGAAGGAGGGAGATATGAGGGGGGAGGAGAGAGAGCTGGGAGAGAAAGGAAAATGAGAGAGAAGTAGGTATACTATGAGGTAGAGAGGGAGGAGTGACAAACGAACAGAGACCCAAGCACTGGTGCCTATCCCTTCTATAAAAGAGAATGTCTGCAGGGCTGCCGAGGCTAGAGGCCAGAGCTTGGGCTAGCCTCAATAAACTTTGCAAGATCATACGAGATTTTATCGAGAGTGTGACAGGCGGGTCGGGTTAGGCCCAGTGATTGGCTGATGTTGAAGCTTAAGCCACCACAAGGGGTGGCACGGGCATGAATTACCCGTAGGTGGTAGATGTATGTAATGAATGTGGTGTTTGGTCGTGTAAATCTTGAAGGTCTCTGGGTCACTTTGAATGTGGCCCAGTTCTTCCCTGAAGAAGGACACGGCCCCAGTACCCCTCCTCATGAAGTCTGTGGATTTACAATATTATGCCACGAGTCCATTGACTTTACCATTAATTTATGTAATAATGAATTCAGATTTCAATCTTAAAATCGTCTCTGTTCAGATCACAATTTGCATTCTGGGTGCAGTCATTTGTTTCAGTAATGAATATAGTGTGCATTAAAAGTGGTTAAAATAAAAGGGCACACTGGAATGCTGCAAACAGAGAGGGCGTGTACATTTGTTTGTCTGCAGCGAGAGTGGAAGGAGTTCGTGTCTCTGAGAGTATGGAAAGTGGGGAAGGGGAGGACGTCGGCGTATGTTTGCAGGGATAGTTGAAGATGTGAAGGGTGAATGTGTGTGTGTGTGTGTGATGTTGTGTGTGTGTGTGTGTGTGTGTGTGGTGTGTGTGTGGTGTGTGTGTGTGTGTGTGTGTGTGTGTGTGTGTGTGTGTGTACTCACCTAATTGTACTCACCTAATTGTACTTGCGGGGGTTGAGCTCTGGCTCTTTGGTCCCGTCTCTCAACCGTCAATCAACTGGTGTACAGATTCCTGAGCCTACTGGGCTTATCATATCTACATTTGAAACGGTGGATGGAGTCAGCCTCCACCACATCACTTCCTAGTGCATTAATTTATAACTACTCTGGCACTGAAAAATTCTTTCTAATGTTCTGTTGTGCTCATTTGGGTACTAAGCTTCCACCTGTGTCCCCTTGTTCGCGTCCCTCCAGTGTTGAATAGTTCATCCTTGTTTACCCGGTCGATCCCTGAGATTTTGGTGTTGTGATCATGTCCCCCCTTACTCTTCTGTCTTCCAGTGTCGTAAGGTTTCTTTCCCGCAGCCTTTCCTCATAACTCAGGCCTCTTCGTTCTGGGACTGGTCTATAGCTACCGTTTGTGACATTTTCCAGCTTCGTCTTGTGCTGACAAGGTACGGACTCAGGCTGGGGCTCATACTCCAGGATTGGCTTACATATGTTGTGTACAAGATTCTGACATGATTCCTACACAGTTTCTGATCGCCGTTCTGAGTTTAGCCAGCCTCGCATATGCCACAGACGTTATTCTCTTTATGTGGGCTGTCAGGAGACAGGTTGGTGTGATATCAACTCCTAATCCTTCTCTCTGTCTGTTTCATTAAGTACATCCTCTTATTCTGTATCCTGGGTCTGGCCTCCTGTTTCCACTGCCTAGTTTCATTTACTTTGCATTACCGGGTTGAACTTCAACAGCCATTTGTTGGACCATTCACTCAGTCTGTCTAGGTCATCTGTTCCTCCTACTATCATCCTCCGTTTCAATCCTCCTCATAATTTTTGCATCATCGGCAACATTGAGAGAAACGATTCTATACCCTCTGGGAGATTATTTACATATATCAGAAACAGTATAGGTCCAAGGACTGACCCCTGCGGGACTCACTCGTAACGTCTGTCAATTGAGACCTCACCCCTCACAACTGACTCGTTGTCTCCTGTTGCTTAGGTACTCCTGTATCACAACGGAGACCTTCCCTTTCACTCCAGCTTTTCACTAGGCCTCTTGTTTGGCACTGTATCAAAGGCTTTCTGACAATCAAAAATTACGCAGTCTGCCAACCCTTCTCTCTCTTCCTTATTTGTGTTGCTGGTTGTAGAATTCAAGTACACACCGTGATGTAGGAACTGCCATCCCTGAATCCATGTTGATGCTGTGTTACAAAGTTCTTTCGCTCCAGGTCCCCAAAACAGTGAGGAAGGAACAGAGGTGGCTCACTGACTCACGCTTTAAGCCCCTGCATGACAGAGTTCTATTCCGAGCTGAGCAGTATAAAACACATAAAGCAACTGACACCCGCAAGATATTTCTTAAGACCAGCCGAGAGTTTAAAGAGCTAAAGAAACAGGTGTATAACCAACACCGGGAACAGTTCTTGCAAGGCATCAATCATGCAACATCCTTATTCCAAATGTGGGATAAAATTAAAAAGATTTCTCATCCTAGCAGTCGTCAACTTGATCACCATTCACCTGTAGACTATGCCGACATGCTGATTCAGCAATAGGCAAGAACTGCTAGCATAAGCAGCCTGACCCTGGATGTACAACACCATCTGGCTAGTACCAAAATAAATCGTAAGTTCAATATTGAAATTGCGTGTAGTGAAATAGGGCCTGATGATAACTATGGCATAACCGCCTTTGAAATTAAAAATGCACTCAAGAAAGGTAAGGCTACCTTTACTGTAGAGGATGGCATCACATACAATACCATGAGAGTACTTGCTGAGCTGCCAAATAGCCCTTTGCTAGAATTGTTTAATCAAAGCCTAAGGAAGGGTGTCTTACCCGACCGCTGGACTCAGGGACTCATAATACCCATACCCAAGCCTAATTCACAAAAATTTAGACCCATTTCTCTGACGTCGTGAATGTTTAAAGTTCTTGAGAGGATTATCCTCGACAGACTAATGTTTCAAATTAAGCCCCACCTTGCGCCTAACCTGTATGGTTTCCTTCCTGGAAGAAGCACACAAACTTTCTTTGCTGACTATTTTATCAGAGAGGGACCAAACTCTCAGGCAGCATTTATTGATCTGCAAACTGCTTTTGATACAGCAAACAGAGAAAAAATCTTAGAACACCTAGGCTCTTTTGGAGTTAAGGGAAGACTGTTGACATGGCTCAGGGGTTACCTGATTAAGAGATTCGCATCAGTCCTTTTCAAGGGGGGTCAAAAGTAAACTTTGTACACCCTTTGAGTTGGGTACACCTCAGGGTGGAGTGCTAAGTCCTACACTGTTCAATGTTCTGATGCTCAAATTAACAATTGATATTCCTACACTACCTGACGAACCCGTTATCTGTTATGCCGATGACATATGCATTGTTGCAAATACCCAAACTAGACTGCAAGCTCTACCTGATTCACCCGCTGCTAAAAGCATTAAATGTGGTCTTGTTATCGCTATAACTAAATACAAAGTTCTCCATTCCCAATAGAAAACTCATGTCCCTATAACTTTCAAGGTCAACAAGCAGAACATTGAAACGTGTAGGCAGCACAAGTACCTTGGAGTTGGTATTAACAGTGTCATTGTAAACAATCTACACCGTAGGTTAAAAGAAAGACTAAACCACAGAAAACACTTACCGGTAAGAATATTGGTATCAATATTAATAAATATTCTAGACTGTTCTATATGATGTTTGTTAGATCTCTTGTTGATTATAATGCTTTGCACTTAATTAATTTCCCCGCCTCTGTGTTGGACAAACTTGAAGTAGTACAGAATGAAGCCATGAGGTTAATTCTTGGTTCCCCAAGATGCACAAGAATCCTCAACATGAGGGAAGAACTGATGCTTCCAACCATACTAGAGAGAATCATGCAAGTCAACACGATTTTGCCTTAAAGTCATGAGGGAGCCTACGTCTTCTGCATTGCTCAGAGACAAATTATTTAGTGCTGTTAACACCCTATTGACTGGTGCCGACATACCAACTCACTCCTTTTATGATAATTGGCTGAGAAAAAATGCCTACAATCTCATTAAACTCAACATTCCTTTTAAATGCAATCTACCTGTCTCTGATATTCCTCTTTATCTGTACCCCACCATTCAAGTATCATACACACCTATCACCAAGAAAGAAAATGAGAATCTTGATCTTCTCAAAGCTGTCACACTTGAAACAATTGCCTCCTCCATCGAGAATTTAAGATCTCACGAGCACTGTGTCTACACCGACGGCTCAGTCCAATCCTCTACTGGACGGACTGCAGCAGCATGTAGGTTTTATAGAAATAAAATTTGCGCAAAGACTGTCAGTGTCAGGTTAAACAACTGGCTGACCTCCGCACAAGCAGAACTAGCAGCATTACAACTAGCTACCAGTACATTAAAAAACATTGGAGGAGGAATAATATTTTGTGATTCAAAGTCTGCTCTTCAAGCAATCGAAAACTTTTCTTGGAAGATTGACAGCAAGAACCTCATAAATGATCTAATTGCTGCACGGAGTAAAGGGTCTCGATTCTCTTTTATATGGATATCTTCACACATAAATATAACCCATCATATTGAGACAGACATTGCAGCCAAATTAGCGTGCAACAAAGATGAAGTTGAATTAGACAAAGGTATCCCCATCTCTACTGTCAAAACTGTATTGGTTCAAACACTCAGGTCTGATAGGAAAGAAATTACTGACTCCCAACGACCAGAAAGTACCAGTATTAAAAGCTATGATTTGTTCAGATCTGAAACCTATATCTATGGGCAGCACAAAGCGTCCACCAGACTGTGCAACACAGTGGTTGCAAGGATCAGGTTGGGTTACCGTTACCTGTGGCAGGTGGCTGCAGGTGACGGATCTCCCAATCCTGAACACTCCAGGTGCAAACTCTGTGAGCATGAACTGCGGCATGATCTCCCACACTACATTACCAAATGCCCAGTTATTAGACCTTTCAGACCAGCTAGCATGAGGTACCTGGAGCATTGCAATTACTTTATTCACTCTCGTATTCTTGAGGATATCCTCATATTGTACCCAAATTTGCCAGTGCAGACTACTAAACATATGGCCCTGTATGACAAACCATCCTGCGAGATGGGGACTTTTATTACCACTGCTACCTTATTCAATCTTGTGTTGATGATATCTTCAAAATGCATCCGAAGTCTGCCAGTGCAGACTGCCTATCACATGCCTCTGTATGACTAACCATCCTGTGTGATGGGGATTTTTAGCATCACGTAGTTAGCTTTTTTGACACACTGTACTCCACTTCATGTAGTCTAGGGTAGCTGCACAAATGCAGATGTACCTCATGTATTAATAAAAAAAAATTGTGTGAGGACTGGCTGGGAAGTTCTGTACATCAGTGGTGAACAGAGCTAAGTGTGCCTCCTTCCTCCCGCCTTGTCACGCGTAATTTATTACTGAGTATTTATTATTGATGTTAAATTAGTAAGTCCACTGCTCCATTTACAGTATTTATAAGTTGCCTCTACATAACTTGTAAATTGAAATGTTGCTCAATGAATAAGTTTTCGTTTATGTATATTGTTAAGGCATCTCGGAATAGAGAACTAGCTTAAAAACTATTCATTTTGTACTGGGGGTAAAGCCTAATAAATCGTTATGATGGTAAGACAGGTTTACATATTCTTTTGTAATTTTAACATTCATCTAACTGATGGAATCTTATTTATTTTTATACAACACCCTAGCTACTGTATTCTAGTGATAATTACTGCCTTACTGAATAATATTAATTATTCGTTTATAAGTAGTGGTGACTAAAATAATGTAAATTATTATCTTAGTCACCTCTTCATGTCAATCCTAATATCATGTTTCAAGGACATTATATTTCAATATTATGAAATTGAAACATATTATGCTATATGTCCTTCATATAGCACGTGATATCAATATTCATATAACTATGCCTAAGCTATCATAGAAGTCTGATAATATACTAAGTGAATTAATTCATATAAATTAATAATTTATTAAATCAAATGTTATATGAGAGTAATTGAATGATATAACTGGAAAAAATTCCATACGCTTACTCTAAAAAAAGGAACTTATGTGTGTCCCTTCTTTGCAAACAGTAATTTTCAACGTAAGAATTATTCAACCACCTATTAAGGTCAAACAAATTCACACTAACTAACAATTCTGTTCCCACAATAAAAACCTACAGTGAAAGAGACTCAAGTGATTACACAACTGTCGCTCAACACGAGGCAAAGTGGATAAACACATACATTACACAACTGTCGCTCAACACGAGGCAAAGTGGATAAACACATACTTAATGACTTCATAAACATAAACCTGAAACGGATACTAGTAAATTTTGGTTAATGATAGTATTAAAACCTAAACAATTATTTAATATGTCCCGGGACACAAATCCTCTTAAAAAATCAGTAATATGTACATTCGGCTATATAATCACACTTCATCCCTTACTAGAGAGAGATGTTAGTGGAAATCACCAAGAAACTTTTGTGCAATTTTACAGATATTGGAAAGTTATGTTTGATGCGATCATGTGTGATATTGTTGAGTATATCCATTTTCAACGGTTTTTAGTGTTTTGGCTTCTGACTTCCTTCCCAAGTATTTAATTACGCATGTCTACAGATGTTGGTGGGATGGTGGCTTGTGTTCTGCTTGATCATCACTACAGGGTTTTCTTCGTCCTTGATGGCTCACCTTACTGTGAAGGAAAGATCACAGCCACTTGAGACTTTAGAAGACCTGGTGAATCAACCTCACTGGAAGTGGGGAATTGATCCGTGGATGCTAACGGAAGCAGCCGTTGATTCTTTAGCAAGCATCCCAATCCTGTATTCAGGCATATATACAACAAAATGGAAGTGAGTGCTGTGTGCAATCAAAATTATATTCGTTCTGTTGAGTATTGTCTATAAATTTCTTGGTTCACTATCACTGCAGCGTCGTTATTTATAGAAATCTAAAAAAAACAAATAACGAAACTTTTTCCCAAGGTGATGCAGGTGGACGAAGCTCTGAGAAAAGTGCTGGCAGGAGGGTTCTCCTTCATCAGCTACAAGAACTACGTTACCGTCATCATTGAGACTCGCTACTCGGACGTGAGAGGCAACACTCCCCTCTACATCAGCAACAAGGCATTTCCGATCCTAGCTGCCTTTGGGTGGGGCATTAGGCAAGCATTTATGGTTGTTATTCTAATTCTTAGTAAACACAGTTTTGGAAGGAATTTCAAATAAAATTTTGGCAAATATTAAAGGTTTAATTTCCTTTAAAATCGAATTCTTTAAAGTATATATTACTGGCCACATGTAATTACGCGTTGATTATTTTGCACTGATAATTGCTACACACTAAGCACAAAATAATACATATAATAATAATAATAATCTTTCAGGTCCTTCATAAATCATCATTCATTCATTTGTGGGAAAGGCACTATACCTTCCCCTCCCCCACCCGTCCAATCCCAAATCCTTATCATTATCTCTTTCAAGTGTTATATAGTCATAAGAGCTTGACGCTTTCTCTTAATAGTTCCCTTCCCTTCCTTCTCCTTAACAGAAAGGGCGCACCATTTCATCAACGCTTCACACAACTAATGACTCGACTGGAAGCTGCTGGCATAATTACCTACTGGACTGCAGATGTGATGGCCAGGCGAGTGAGGGAGGACAGGAAAGCTGCCATGATCAACGCTATGACCATCCTGGGAAACGCAAACCAGGTAAATTTCCTATAAGTCCAACGCCTCATTTTTTTATTAATACATTAGGTACTTCTGCATTTGTGCAGCTACTCTAGATTATATGAAGGGGAGTACAGCGTGTCAGAAAGCTAGCTACGTGATGCTAAAAAATCCCCATCACACAGGATGGCTAGTCATACATAGGCATGTGATAAGTAGTCTGCACTGACAGACTCTGGTTCGTTATGAGGATATCATGAACACAAGAGTGAATAAGGAAGCAGTGATAATAAAAGTCCCTAAAACATACTTACAAAATCTTGTTAAAGAAAATTTTGACATTTGTTCACTATGCTGTAGTTCCTTGTTATGAGCGAGACCCTAGAGGAGTTTGATGTGATAAATATTAAACGTTTCCAGGATGAAGGGGAGGAAGTGGTGTTGAGCCTCAACCATCTGCAGGGAGCCTTCTACATGCTGCTGGTGGGCTCCGGCGTCGCCTTCCTCACCCTGCTGGGGGAGAACCTCGCCCACTGCTGCTCCTCGCCTCAGTAACACCTTCCTCACCCTGCTGGGGGAGACCTCGCCCACTGCTGCTCCTCGCCTCAGTAACACCTTCCTCACCCTGCTGGTGGAGAACCTCGCCCACTGCTGCTCCTCGCCTCAGTAACACCTTCCTCACCCTGCTGGGGGAGAACCTCGCCCACTGCTGCTCCTCGCCTCAGTAACACCTTCCTCACCCTGCTGGTGGAGAACCTCGCCCACTGCTGCTCCTCGCCTCAGTAACACCTTCCTCACCCTGCTGGGGAGAACCTCGCCCACTGCTACTCCTCGCCTCAGTAACACCTTCCTCACCCTGCTGGGGGAGAACCTCGCCCACTGCTGCTCCTCGCCTCAGTAACACCTTCCTCACCCTGCTGGTGGAGAACCTCGCCCACTGCTACTCCTCGCCTCAGTAACACCTTCCTCACCCTGCTGGGGGAGAACCTCGCCCACTACTGCTCCTCGCCTCAGTAACACCTTCCTCACCCTGCTGGGGAGAACCTCGCCCACTGCTGCTCCTCGCCTCAGTAACACCTTCCTCACCCTGCTGGTGGAGAACCTCGCCCACTGCTGCTCCTCGCCTCAGTAACACCTTCCTCACCCTGCTGGGGAGAACCTCGCCCACTGCTACTCCTCGCCTCAGTAACACCTTCCTCACCCTGCTGGGGAGAACCTCGCCCACTGCTACTCCTCGCCTCAGTAACACCTTCCTCACCCTGCTGGTGGAGAACCTCGCCCACTGCTGCTCCTCGCCTCAGTAACACCTGCCCAGCGTCAATAGTTAAGTTTAGCGGATGAATCGAATATAAATAAATAGGAAAGTTTCATATTTTTTACAATTATTTTTTATTCTTTAGTTCTGTTAATCTAACATTTAATGTGGCAATAAATATTGGCAAACATATATTTACATTTTCCTTACCCTCTGTTCCTAATTTACTAACGGAAAATGGAGCAAACTAATCTATATAAAAATGGAAATGTTCTTTGTTCAAAATGGCAAATCTCCGAAAGTTCTTCACCGATTGCTTTGAAATTTTCACACATGTTCCCTTCACATCAGGCCAGATTTTATATACATAATATATAGATATCACTTCTGTGACGGTAAAAAAAAGGCTTTTTCTAAAAAAGTGTTTTTCATGTGAGGAAATCTTCGAAACCTCTTTACCGATTGCTTTGAAATTTTGACACAACGTTGCATTCGAATAGGCACGCTTTTTATATATCTACTATATATTTGCCTCACCTGTGACAGGAAAAAAATTTCTTAAAAAAAAAACAGAGCTATCTGTTGGACTTAAGAGCAACACACGCTGCAATCTCCGAAAGTTCTTCACCGATTGCTTTGAAATTTTGACACTACGTTCATCGAGTAGGCGCGTCTTTTTATATACCTACTATATATGCGACACCTGTGACAGGTAAAAACATGCGTTTTTGAAAAACAGCGCCATCTGTTGCACATAATGGCAAATTGCACGCTATACTAAATATGTTATGATTCCATTTCAATTTTTCCGATTGCATTGATAAATTTTTTTTCATAATTTCGATTTATTTTATTTTTTATTGAATTATTTTGTGTGACATTGTGTTGGAATTGAGCTGTGTTGTTTACCATACCATTCATTTCGTAAGTATAAGTATAGATCCCACACCTGTGACAGGTAAAACTATGCTTTTCTTGACAAACAGTGCTATCTGTTGCCTGTAAGAGCAACACACATGCTATACTAAATATGTTACAATTCCATTTCAATGTTTCTGATTGCATTGATAAATTGAATTTTTATAGATATTGATTATTTTCATTTTGATTTATTTATTTTGTGTGAATGCATTGGAATTGAGCTGTGTTTTGTTTACCATACCGTTGATTTTGTGAGTATAGTTATTTTTTTAATTTTAATATTTTGATATAATTTTTTAACTGTTTTTCTTATATTTCAGTGATGGGAACATCAGATCACTTGATGTTCCCAATTTTCTGATGTGAACATCAGACCATTTGGGAAGGCATCGGGCGAGGGAGTGGGGAATGGTGGGGATGATGAGGGGACGGAAGTGAGAGATTGTGGGAGGACGAGGGAACAAGGGAGGGGTAATGGTGGGGAAGGACGAAGGGACGGGGGAGTTTGGGATGGTGGGGATGAGGGGATGGCGGAATGGAGAATGGTGGGGAGAGCAAAGGGACAGGAGAGTGGACAAAGTGGGAAGGAAAGGGGATGGTGAGTGGGGAATGGTTGGGGAGGCCGAGGAGACGGGTGAGGAGAGAATGGTGGGGAGGACTGGGGACAGGGAAAGTTGTTGTGGCTCAGCAACGCGTGGCCGGGTACTGCTGGTATAATATAATAAGGAAGACAATAATTAAAGTATATTTATGTGAACAGAAGTCTAATACTTGTAGAAGAGACAACTCAATTCTGTATTGAAATAAAAATGAATAGCAACTATCACATGCTTATATATCTAGTTGATTAATCACTAAAGCCCTATCTCGTCAATTTGTCTACAAAACGAAAATTGATGTGAAAATGTAAAAACATTCTCAGCTGTTTAACTGTGTGGGTATATTGAATAATGCGTTTGTGGGTATTGTGTTCGGAAACCTGTGTCACTCAGAGGTTTGTTCCGTGAAACATTGACATTTAAACATCATATAGTCGTGTTTCCTTGTTCTTGTTCATTTAATAAACGATGAAATTGTTCAACAACTGGTATACAGAGATTAGACAGTTCCCCTTTTGTACAGACACGTCCCCAGGCATCTGAATTGATATATTATGTAAGACTGTCAAATGGCTGCATTGGCACTCATATCTCTTGTGGGTTATTGATGTGCTACAAAAGGCCGAATTATCCCTGTAGTAACACTTAATCCCTGAACGTGCGGTGATATACCAGCCCGTCCTCCTAAGGTTTCCCAACGTGAAGGGAAGGGAACTATCAATGGAAAGCGCTAAGCCTTTACGACTATATAGCACTGGGAAGGGATGGAACGAAAGGAGGACCCAAAACAGAAAACGGGACGGTACGTCAGTTCCACGAGCCGCTTCCATTTTTCTGGTACGACAATTGTTGGCTTTACCTTGGGTCACGGGACTGATGATAGAATTTTTTGACGGGTTCTGGCTGGTTCTGCCAGCGGGGGTGACGGTGTTCGGGGGCCGGCTTGGCCGACAGGTGCCGGGTAATTGGTGGGTCTTGGTGGGCTCTGGTGTGCCCTCAGACGTGGTGGGCGGCAGGCGTCTGCTCTGCCGGAGGGCACTGGAAGACTGTTGCGTTTTAGTTGGAGGCCGAGTTTTTGGCTTTGCTACCCAGTGTTCTCTGTGTGGGGCGGGGCCGGTGCTAGTCACCCTGAAGGACTCCTGGGGCTCCCCAATCATCTGCCCGTCTGTGCGTTTCTTTGCTGCATCACATATTAGTTTTTAGTGATTGGCGTCCCTTGTTTTGCGATTTGGCTTGACGTTTCACCTTTCCTGGCTTCGCGATTAACTCTTACCGGGTACGCCGGGGCGCATCCGATCCCACGATCGTCGTCGCCCCTAAATCAACAACAACAACATTGTTGGCTTTATGTAACGCATACGATCGAAAAGTGACATTCTTTGTAGGAGGAAAAGTTGCACTGTGTGAGACAGTTCCACTCCTGAACTGACACGTGCATCCCTTCGTCAAGTGTTGATACACAATACTAATCTTGAGATCTTCTTGGACTGTAAAACACCCTTAATTGTGTTCTTATAACATAATATAACCCTGAGACTTAATTTTTATCTTTATATTTGTTACAGGAGTTTGCCTCGTTTGTTTGTAACATTAAAACTATTCCTGCAAACATATAGTTGTGAAATATACATTATATATACATTATATATACATTGTGGCTCGTTCACCAGTACCTTTTTGCTGCTTGGTTTTGGAAAACCATTTAGAAGAAAAAGTCTGTTGTTCAGGCAAAACTGATAACATTTGTGCAGATAGAATAGTCACTATCACAAAGGAATAGATTAAATTACGCTTGGATGATATACAGGAATTTATTTTTTCTCAGAAGACTTAAGCCCAACTGTTTGGGCTGGACGGTAGAGCGATGGTCTCGTTTCATGCAGGTCGGCGTTCAAACCCCGACCACCTAAGTGGTTGGGCACCATTCCTTTCCCCCGTCTCATCCCAAATCCTTGTCCTGATCCCTTCCAAGTGCTATATAGTCGTAATGGCTTGGCGCTTTCTCCTGATAATTCCCTCCCCCTCAGGAGACTAAAATGTCTGCCTCCTGTACATGAATGTACTAAATTAATTACATATAATTTTTAGTAAAATATTCACGAACGAAAATTTAATCCCAATATTTTAAGAATTAGAGAGACCGTAATCATGTGATTTACAAGAGAAACGAGAACACATTTTTTTATTTTTTTACAGTTAAAACAGAACATGAAATGGACTTACAACTCCATGGCGAACAAGAACCCCAGGAAGAAGACAGTCGGTGCACATCGTCGCCCGCGCAGCCTCCCGCCTATAAATACAGGAGTCTGTTCCTGGTGCTGTCACTTAGTCTTCAGCCGTCGTCCCTGCGTTCTCCACACTGGTAAGTTGAAAAGTTTTTTGTTCAGTCTTCTTTTTTTATATGAGAAACTGAAATGTAAATTTCCTTAGTGTAATTCTATATTTTGAATACGCAAAAATTTCTGTGGTGGAGAAATATCCGAGTAGAGGTCGGATATATAAAGAAAGGAATTAAAATGATAACAAATGTGTGATTTTATATAATTATTATATGGTATATGAATTTTAGTAGTGTACACAATTGATATCGTACTAAAATTCTCAAATAAAATAAAATAAAAAAGAGGGAGAGACTCTCTCTCTCTCTCTCTCTCTCTCTCTCTCTCTCTCTCTCTCTCTCTCTCTCTCTCTCTATGGCTTTCAATGTATCTTGCCATATATTTTTCATTACATTCTCCTAAGCGTAACACACAACTTGTTTCGGTGATATTATCCATAAAACACATATCTTTCATGTGGTCACACACTATCTCGTTCTCTTCTTATATATTTTTTAAAGCTTATGAATAAAATTTTCTTAACTTAAAACATCTATCCATGTCAAATAAACAAATCCACAAGGGCTGTGATGAGGGTGCGAACCTACGCCTGGGATGATCCCAGACGCGCCTTAGTCAACTATGCCACCACATGGTTAGGTTCGAACCCTCATCACGGCCCTTGTGGATTTGTTCATTTGATGCATCATGCTATTGTGATTCTGTGCGTATCTATCCTTGTTGTTTTGTTTTTGAATACTGGTTATTACTAGATAGATCTGGTTAAACATCTGTCTGAATAATAGATCTGATTTTTAATGTGTTGTTTTAGGTAACGATACAAGCAATTTACACCATTCATTAAATCACAAATATGCAAAATGGAAAATTAATATCACGGATTAGTATTGACAATTTTTTTATTAATATTATTATTGAGAACATAATCTGTAGCGATGTGGGATATGAATCATCATTCTAGTGATTCCCAGACGCTTGCCCTCATCCACTTGGCAACAATAGGACAAAAACTATTTAACTTTAAACTCCATACTGTGTTCACTCAGGAAATCTGGAGACCCCAGTGAACTCAGTAGAGTTTCAGGTTGAATAGCTTTTGTCGTATCGCAACGGAGTGAGTTAAGGCAAGCATCTGAGAGTCACTAGAACGCTTTTCAAATCCCCACATTGCTGCCAATTATTTCCCCACTGATATATCACAGTATTGTGATTTATTTGATCATTATTGTTATTGTGTTAAGACAATTCCTTGCGATAAACAGTCGTATATTGGACAGTTTCCCATGTATATATCAATATAAATCTTCCCCGAGAGTCTTTGAATTTACTCATTTTCCTCTCATATGTGATTAGATTGTTTATGAATATTAAAGGACCTATACCTTAAATATTACCGAGCCCTTTAAGTAAAAAGACGTGCGGATATATTGATATCTATGTAATCTAGCTATGTCTTAAAAATCTATTTTCAAAATATTTAAGGTAAATGCCGCTCTGGAATATTGACTGCTTCAAAATTAGTTGCACTATTATAGAGCATTACTTAAGCCGAGTATATTCAGTAGATAAGCTTACACAAATACATTTTGAATCCTTCCTATCAATATACTCCTGTTTGACAGAACCGGCCACGATGGAGCGACCATTCCTCACCAATCCTGCAGTGATCTCTAACCGCACCAGGATTGTGTGTCTATGGCTACGAGGGATGTCAGCAAAGGAAATATCCTTAGCAACTAGGTTCAGTGTATCCACAGTGTACAGGTGGATCAGACGGTGGTATGAGCAGGGATCAGTCCTAACAAAACCTCACAGCAGAAGACGCCGCAGGACTGCACGCAGTGGGGAAGCTCAAACAGCTTCCATAATTAAGCCACGGCCTGTTAAACTGTTTTCGAATCTCGCTCCCAGTTACCATGATTACCACTATCTGAAGCCAGAAGCGCACTTTTACCACCAGATATCTCAAAATAGCTACCAATTATAGTGTACACAATGAGTAATTATAGTGTACACAATGAGTACAGCGTTAGACAATGAATCACATAACTTATGGCATCATGTAACTCAGAAAAATCTGATTAGCAAAGAAAATATGTCACAATGTCGTGATTTCACAAAGAAAATATATCACAATGTGTGCCATTTTCTACCGCACAGTAAGAGAATTTAGTGATTCAAGAAAATTGTGATTGTCTCCAAACTGTTGAATTTTTTTAATGATAAAAATCCCCAAAGATAAAATGGAACTCTACACACAGACACTATGAATATATTGTCAAGAGGTGAAGAAGTATGTTACCCATGGTAATAGGTCTGATTCCATAATTTTTCTTCTCCAGGGCATATTGGGATGTTCTGAAGAAAGGTTTATGTCTGGGATCAGTCGAGACCAGCAGTTGTTAACAAATTTCGTGATCTCAGACAGTTGGACAGTTAGGTCTCAGTAGCTTCGCCTAGAACTGGGTTTGCCTTTTCCTTGAGGAGCTGAATACTTACACCTGGAGCCTGGCGTAAATGACATGGTTGTTGTGCATAACTCTGACTCTCGACGACATCAAGTCCTTCGTATGGGACGATCTTCTCCCGAGAAGTCGGTCTTTTATGTTACTCTGCAGGAAGGTGGCATTATTTCTACATGTGCAATGCTGTCACTAGTAACTATCCTGATTGTCCAGACTATCTAGTCTTCTTCAGTTTGTCTTCTCACTTGGGTTCCCATTTACCCGCTGTCACTCGAACATTCATTAGAACAGCCTCGGTGAGTTTTAGGGTGGTAGAGGATTGGCATAAATTTGTTAGCTCTAAAATACTATTTATTGGTTTGTGACTAGTAAGACTAACAACATTCCTCCGCCTTGCTGACAGGCAGACACTGCTAAAACAGTAGCATCTTGTCCAATGTGCTGATGACCAAGCATCAAAGTTTACAGAGCCTACATTCACTTTCTTGACAAGGTCTGTATATTTCCTGTTGCAAACGTGCGTGCTGCTTTTGGAAAGTTAAGAAGTGCACTGGTGGATGCTTCATTGACTGCTCCCAGGAGGTCAATTGATGACAAGAAATTTACGGGGATGTGTCAGTATGCCAGAGCCAGAAGAGTTCGTATGTCTGAATAAGACCTCAACGATGGTTAACCTTATTTTTATTGATGTGGCTGTGATATATGCCACAAACCTGGTATGTCTCTCTGCTTGCATTTTTCACTGAACGGTTTTCTCAGCCGAAAATAGTCCTTATTAATTGGCCGGCCAATAGGACGAACACACACAAACACTAAAGTAATCATGCTTTCGATGCGTTCAATGGCAATTATATGGGTGTGAGGTAACATTGGGTTAGTATAGAAGCGAGTTTGTAACGTCGAGCAGACAAAAAAATTCATTGTCAGGGGACAGGGAGCCAGGTTATACATATAATACATGTGAGGCTTATACCGAGCCCCTCCCTCTTCCCAGGGTCAAATAACTAACCCTGCACAGAATGCAACCCCACAACAAGCTGACTAATTCATGTGTACCTATTTACTGCTATTTATGTCCTTGAGGTGAAAGGAAATGCGCCCAACCATTTCTGTGCCGTCCGGGATTTGGACCCAGAGTTCTCGATTGTGAGTCGAGAACGAACCCGACTTTACTACTCGGATTCTCTTGCAAGGTAGTAAAGATGGCTGGAGGCAGTATGCACATACTGGACACTCATCCAACACTAATTATTATTTCAACCACTCACTAAAAATAACTGTAGTTTATATACATTGTCTAGTTATTTGCTTGGGGACAAAAAGATCCTTAATAATAGCTTATCAAACAAGTTGGGTGTAACAGGTATGGGCCTGTCCTCCCCACCCACGGTCCAGCAGCATAAATATAATATCGTCTGGCACCCAGACTGTCTTACCACACACCACGCTTCCCTACCCAAACACACACATCTCTCTTTATCCTGTGGAAATGATGCAACGGAGAACCTCCTTTTCAAGCTCGGTTTTGTTCCCAGATTATCAATCGTTAGTGGAGTCTTGGCTTGGTCAGCCACTGTAATCCTCACTGAAACGGTGAAAATACCTAAACTGTGTTCGTTGTGTTCTTTTTATTCTGTAAATCTTTGCATGCCACTTCGCTATGTTGTCCTTCAACTTTTCGATAACTTGCTAATGCAAGCTATACCAAGTTCAACACATACAGTTAACTGATACGTTTTTAAGACCAGATTATTTTAAATACCTTAATATGAATAGCATTTATTTTCTGAGTTTGTAATAAGAGGAAAACACAAGTGTAGATAATTTATTACAAACTGTAATTATTTATTATGTGTTTTTGTTCTTAAAAAAATTATGAATAAATGTTTATGGAAATTTAATATATGTGCAAATATGAGCACACAGATAGATGTTAATACTTTTATCACTAGCATTTTGTGTATGTTTTTGTGATTGTTGTTTTATTTACCAACGACATTTTTATTAGTGATATATATAGTAATGGGTTTAAATACGCCGTTCGGTGGAACTAAATATTTAATGATAATAAACAAATATACTACATGAAAGTTCTGCTTTGATGGATTAACTATGCCAATGTCCAAGAGTTCAGGATTAACCTTGTGTCACAGAATATAAGAGAACTCCAAGTTTATTAAAACATTTGAGAGAACAACCGAACATTAGACCATTTGCGAGCAACATTGGGTGTTTAGAACAAATTTTAAGAATATTAGAACACTTGAACATTTCAGAACATCTTTGTCTATGAGTGGGGAACAGGACAAAGTATATTGAGTGGCAATTCTAACTAACGTAGAGATGTGTAAAACTTTCTCAGTTCCTATAAATCTTGTGTGTCTCAGGTTCCATGATCCACTATCATCATGAAATTTATTGCCTGGGGTAGGAACTACAGCTTTAGGATGTAAAAACTTTATTACTGTGTTTAATGTCTCCTTGTTGGGAATTTAATATAATTTCCAAACTCTCCAAACACTTTCAAAGAATTTCTCTTTTGAAGTTTTTATGAAAGACATAACTATGTCTAGTGATTTGTAATTAGCTAAAAATCTCCCTTTGTCTCTTGTGACATCACCGATTCCCTATTCCTTTGTCACTAAAATTAGCCCAGCTACAAGTAATAAAGTTAAATTTGCTTAACTATTTTAAAAAAGACTGACGAAATGTTCAATGAAACCATGATGTCAAATATCAGTGTATATTTATTAGTTTAAGTTCTAGCAAGTTAAGTGGAAATGTTTATTAAATTACCGTTTACAGATGTTTAATAGCAAGGGACAAAGCAGGTGTCTAGTGCAGCTGGAAGAACCTCCCCAGCAAAGCTGGGTAGCTTAAGGGGAGACGCGTCACAATTACCAGGGTTGTTACAATATGGACAGGTAAACAGAACTGGTGCGAAGTGATAGCCACCGGAAAAGGCGGACGAGCGTTGACTTCCTCCTGTGCAGCCGTTCATTGACAGGTACTTGGATTGCTGGCGTGAGAGTCACCCCACACAGCGGCTTGGTAAATGGTGCGAGGGTGACTACCTTGCCATCATGGGAACATTCACACCTCTGATCAGGTGCACTGAGTTTGTTGGATTATAGTGTCATCACTGCCGCACTTTTTAATGTTTTACGGGTGAACCTGTAGATCTTGATGGAGTCCAAGTGCTCTGAAACACCAGGTTAGTGGTCAAATATTTCTTCCATATTACGTCCAAATCACTAGTCCATATTTCGTGTAATATGAAGACAAGGTTGTTGTTGTTACCGAATTGATGGGACTTGGTGAGCATAGTTAATTTTGAGTGGGGAGTTTTCATTCACTGCTGTTTGGGAGGTGGCGTTTGGAATATCTAATATCACTATTCTTTGTGTGCTTGATCGTTATGTTAAAGTGGAGAGTATATGATTAAATATACACTCATTTGAAAAAGCAAAATGACCTCATCCGGAATGTTCTTTCTTCTGTGCTGGTGGCGGTCCATACCAACATATTCTTCTTCCCTAGACAACCAAAGACATACTTTAAGTGTGATGATGTGTTGTTTAAGTGTGTACTAGTTTTAAGAGTAGCCCAAGCTTCTCTCTCCTTTTGAGATATATTTTATTGTCTCACTAAACTTACTTTAACTTGAATGCATGACATTTTTGGTAGGGATTTTAACAGCATTAATTCTGAGCAGGACTACTGCAATACTCAGTCACAGGCATGTGTTTTCGAGGCGATAGTGAACAATTTGAATTGTCTTTTTCTCCAGGATGTGCACATTTCCAGTGCCGTTCATTCGTATTCATATGTTATAGAAATTATGGTTCTTAGCTGTACTTACATGGGCTGTGTGGTATGGGTACGATTCCAGTAAGTTTTAACGATCATTACATGGGTGTTGTGGGTGTGGAGGTAAATGATAAGATCACGGTAGATCGAGGGTGGTGGAAGTTGAACTGTGACCTCCTACAGAGTTTTATTTGTTTGGTCAATTTTTGTGTTTTGTAAGAACATTTAATCAGGATGAACGATTGGTTCACTGGTTGTCTGTAGAATTGGAGCGTGAGCACGTTGGAGTACAAAGTTGTCTGTGAAGTTGTTCAAGTGACAGGCGACAAAAAGATACGGACTTTTGTGTTTCTTCAGTCTCTATTGCACCTGTTTCGTGATTTGGTGGATAAGGGTTTCGATAAGTTTTAATGATATTGCATATATGAAGGTGAGGATTAACAGCTCGAGGGACGATATTGCTGATGGCATAAATGTTCGTCTCCAGACTAGTGATCTGTTGTTTGGTGAGAAGTACAGACTTATTTGTTAGGTCAGGCAAAGCGTGTAGGGTGTTTAGAAATTATGAGGCATTGATGATGAGGTTGTTACTAATACAGATGGTGTTTTGTGTCACGTTCGGTGTGAATTAATTAAATTTAAAAGGAGAGTGACTGGTGATGCTGGGAGGAGGGTACTTGTGTGTTGTCCCATGATGATATTTTGTCTTTGCTTGATGACATTGCTGATAGGGAAGTATGAGCTGAGGTTTGCAGTTTAGCGATGGATAAGTTAGCTGGAAGCATTGGGTTGTCAGGTGAGTTCTGTCTGTGAATGTGGGAGATGATTGGCAGGGATTTTACTGAGGTGTTGCAGCAGTGTACGGAATGAGATGATAGGCATGTAACAATCACTTGGTATCTTAACACTTTTCCCCATGTCGGAGGAATTTGTATTGATAAACGAATAGGTGGCTCTTTCCTTTCTTAACAGTGAATAGGCTTCAAGTAGTTTTGGATATATTTAGTGTCCTGGAACAGTTATTTTGTTGTGCAAAGGAAGTTGTTCGTCAGTTGCAATACTGGAATAATGGTTATGTTACTCTACAATGAACAAGACAAAAAATGAATTAAAAAGGTGCTGAGAATAATGCGCTGGCTGAAAAACATCCCCTAATAAACAGAGCATATATCAGATAGGTGTATCAGCTTTGAGAGCACAGGATATTCAAAATACAATGGCTAGTGCACGCTCAGTCATCGGCTATGCAGATGGCGCTGAAGTAGAGTGCAGACGTCGAATCACCAATGGGAAGCGTGCTGGCTGGAAGTGGTGGTTTGGTGATCGATGGGGTGAAGTGGTGACTGTGAGGAGGGGGGAGTGGAGTGAGTGATACGTATCTGGTAGATATTCTCACTGTAGAAACGCATTCTACAAAAGATGTACTACTCTTGATGGTAGTACTTAGATGTTGTAGATGTACTGAAGTAACATGATGATAGGAAAGGCAGGCCAAATCTCTCTTGAAGGAGATTATCGTAACAAAGTCAATAAATGCCGCCTGAGAGCTTGGTCCCCTCTCTAAAAACAATCAGCTAAGCAAGTTTGTGTCCTTCATCCAGGAAGAAAACCATACAGCTAAGGAGCAAGGTGGGGCCTAATTTGAAACATTAATCTGTCAAGTATAATTATCTCAAGAACTTTACACATAAACAATGTCAGAGAGATGGGTCTTAATTTTTGTGAATTAGGCTTGGTGTTACGACCCTGGGTTCTTGAGATGGAAACCAGAGGTCAATTTGTGCTTTAAATAATTACCCTACATTAATTCATAGAATTGGATCATGTGAGAAGGATATTTTATAACAATAATATTTATATCAGGGCTCTTTAAAATCATACGCCTTATTCACGTCGCCCTTGCGAAACGTAAGACAAATCTTGTTTCTCACAGAGCATTCAGACTCTTGAGCTTGTTGTTGATTAACTTTACATTGAACTAATTATTAACTACCCTTAGAACTAGTAAAGTAAACAGTACTGTACGTCGGTGAAGATTTGTAATGTTTATAAGCTGCGCAATCAGTTAGTTATCTCCCCGACAACAAGTGGAGAGAGCTCAGGGACTGAAGGCTCCTGCTCTAGTCTTCTCTGTTCTGGCTGTGTGGTGTCAACAACTTCCTGTGGGGGCTCTGCCTCGATTCTTCTCCTCTTTCTCCTCTTCCCTTACCTTATCCTGTGTCTTGTTTACAAAGCTAAGTACCAAGGTGCATGTACATTTTCTGGCATAAGTGTGTAGTAATGTGTATAGGCTGTGCTAGTGTTTATATTGCTAAGTTACTCTAAGGGGTCTCAGTGGAACCACGTGTACTCCAGTGGAACCAAGCTTCCTAGAGTCCTTGCTAGTGTCCCTTACCTAGTAGACTTTACCTTAGCTTGTCCTAATTGTAAAACCTTATATCCTGCCTATGTGGACCACGGCTTTTAAAGTAAGATAGTGTGGTAAAGTAGTTCTTGTTATTGTTGTTAATGTATATGGGGGGGTTGTTAAGAGGGTTTAATAAATTAGTTTTAAAGGAGTATCCATTTTTCCTGTGTAGGTGATCAATGATCAAACCTATTGGCTGACATATGTTCTTGAAGCTACTAAATTAATATTGTTTGTATTCTTATTGGGGGCCGGGCCTATCTGATCGCCACTACACTTGATACTCCCCATAACAGCAACTAAACTCATAAGCAGCACTTTAAATTTATAACAAGCTTCGGACAATAAAAGTCTCCCTTTCGACAATTAGAATCAGAATCAGAATTAGTGGCACAAATAGGCCCGGCCCCCAAGGAACATAGGTTCCTGTTAATGGTTTAAGGTTTTAGAACAGATCTGTCGTCTGGGATACAATCATCTACGCCACTGCAACAGGAGTAATGGATACTCCTTTAAAACTAACTTATTTATTAAACCCTCTTAACAACCCCCATATACATTAACAACAATAACAATAACTACTTTACCACACTATCTTACTTTAAAAGCCGTGGTCCACATAGGCAGGATATAAGGTTTTACAATTAGGACAAGCTAAGGTAAAGTCTACTAGGTAAGGGACACTAGCAAGGACTCTAGGAAGCTTGGTTCCACTGGAGTACACGTGGTTCCACTGAGACCCCTTAGAGTAACTTAGCAATATAAACACTAGCACAGCCTATACACATTACTACACACTTATGCCAGAAAATGTACATGCACCTTGGTACTTAGCTTTGTAAACTAGACACAGGATAAGGTAAGGGAAGAGGAGAAAGAGGAGAAGAATCGAGGCAGAGCCCCCACAGGAAGTTGTTGACACCACACAGCCAGAACAGAGAAGACTAGAGCAGGAGCCTTCAGTCCCTGAGCTCTCTCCACTTGTTGTCGGGGAGATAACTAACTGATTGCACAGCTTATAAACATTACAAATCTTCACCGACGTACAATACTGTTTACTTTACTAGTTCTAAGGATAGTTAATAATTAGTTCAACGTAAAGTTAATTAACAACAAGCTCAAGAGTCTGAATGCTCTGTGAGAAATAAGATTCGTCTTACGTTTGGCAAGGGCGACAGGTATAAGGCATACGGCTTTAAAGAGCCCTGATATAAATATTATTGTAATCAAATATCCTTCTCACATGATCCAATTCTATGAATTAATGTAAGGTAATTATTTAAAGCTCAAATTGACGTCTGGTTTCAATCTGAGGAACCCAGGGTCGTAACACTTGGGTATGGGTATTATGAGTCCTTGTGTCCAGCGATCGTGTAAGGCACCCTGCCTTAGATTTTGATTAAACAATTCTAGTAAAGGACTGTTTGGCAGCTCAGTAAGTATTCTCGTGTTATTGTGTGTTATGCCATCCTCTCCAGGAGAGGTAGCCTTACCATTCTTGGAATTTTTTATTTCAAAATGGGGTTATGTTATAGTTATCATCAGGCCCTATTTTACTACAAGCAATTTCAATATTGAATTTACGATATATTTTGGTACTAGCCAGATGGTGTTGTATATATATGGGCCGGCTGCTTATACTGGCAGTGCTTGCATATTGTTGAAGCAGCATGTCGACACAGTCTGCCGGTGAATGGTGATCAAGTTGACGACTGCTAGGAGGATAAATCTTTTTAATTTTATTCCTCATTTGGGATGAGGATGTTGCATGATTGATGCCTTGCAAGAACTGTTCCCGGTGCTGGTTATACACCTGTTCCTTTAGCTCTCTAAACTCTTGGCTGGTCTTAAGAAATATGCTGAGGGGTTTTATGTCTTTTTTTACTGCTCAGCTAAGATGAGAACTGTGTCATGCAGGGGCTTAAGGCGTGACTCAGTGAACCTCCTCTGTCCCTTCCTCGCTGTTTTAGGTCTTGTGGATTTTGCAATATTGTCGTAACAAGCGGTTACTTCTGAGACCAGGTCTTCATATAATGCATTGACGGTAGTAAAACAGTAAGAGTTATACCATTCAGAAATGCGATATATGAATTATATGTGTAAATTTTCAGGGATATTGATTATTTTGTGTTTCAAAACTTTGGAGTTTGACATTATTTATGGTGTATGAACTGAGGATGGCAAAATGACCATTAACTAATTCGTGAATAATTGATCTTTTGGCAGCATTATTGATGAGACCGTGTCCAATGACATAATCAGGTCTACCTTCCCTAGGATGTGTGACGTTAGATGAGTTGAAGTTGTATTCTGATATGTTATTATCTTTAATTAAAATGTTTAATCAAAACCTGGCGAGGTCATTTTTATTTGTTTTTAACTTTGCTCCGAAGTGTGAGTTTATTGGGCATCGCCACTCATCCTGTGACTGGACATATCGCCATAGCAGCATGTACAACACTCCCCAATCGGAAGAAAACCCGCTGGGTTGTTCATCCTGTCACTTGTACCCAAACACAGCTGGGACTTAATTAAATGTTTCAAGTGAACAGCTCCTCAAACAAGAAGGTCAATATCTGTCAACCCTTAAAAACTTCCGTTATCTGGCGGGTGCAAAATGAGGGAATCTTTAAAGAGCAGTATCAATATATGACAAATAGCGTTTTCCTATAACACTGTGGGGCCGCAAACAATATGAAGCTTATTACTTTACACATACTTATAATGTCTCTCAGGTGTTCATATTCTCCCATGTTGTGGTCAAGGCGGTGTTAGTCACTCTCACCACAGATTCTGCATCTCAGCTGTTCAAGATAGAGATACATTATGTATACTAAAGTCTATGGAGATACTGTATCACATTTTAGTAGATTATACAATGGCATGGTGTTAATATTATTTTTTTTTAAATGCGACATTATTTTGGTTAAATGCATGCTAGTTCCTTATTACGTATGACTATGTTGAACTAGCATCTGTTTCGTCCTTATTATGCTTGTGATACTGATGTGTGAGGTGGGTTTGTGAAGGGAAAGTCCTTTTATGTATGTGCTGTAAACATGTGTTTGAGAGTTTGTTTCCTTCTGTGGCCTCTGCTGTGGTGGCGTACCAACTCTGTGATTGAGCTGAGCTGTGGGTGAAAATTCGTGAAAAGTGTATTACCTTGAGACAACATGGGCTTTTCTGTCGCTACGTTTACGAAATACACTCTTCTGTGTAGTATTGTTGGTCATCAAGAACAGCAAGTGTGGTCATTGTGCTGATTTTGCGAATACTTTATTTTTTAAACAGAGCTGCTGCAGTGACTTGGATAAACGGCACTATTACAACTTTGTGTCGACCAGATGTGCAAGTTAATTTGTTGAGGTTTATGATTTTGATTCAATAATATTACATATTTTGTGTACGGACTGGGAGATAGGAAGATTAATCTGTGAATAAGACACTGAGGTTATTTGAAAGGTTGGATAATGTATAATGTTGGTGGGATTAAAATTGATGCTTGGGGACGGTGTCAGGATTGTTTTACTGCTTGTAACATTTTTCTACCTGTCGATTTGTTGCAGCTT
>WNGS01000167.1:94519-108812 GCA_020271785.1 Procambarus virginalis | reverse complement strand
GTGTGAGTGCCTCGCTCTCTCCTGTTAAGTCTTTATGATGTAAAAAATTGTTTATGACTTGTTTGTTTTGCCAGTGTGAGCAAGTGGTCTGACTCCAGTAATATTTGGAGGTCTGGTGGCTGCTCCAGGCAAGTTAATGCATTGTTCACAGGTCACTCTGTTCACAGGTCACTCTGTTCACAGGTCACTCTGTTCACAGGTCACCCAGTTACCTCTGGAGGTAACTTAGTCATCACTTCTGGCACTGTGTCTGTCTTGGAGGTCGTCCTGTTAACTAGCACTGTGTCTGTCTTGGAGGTCGTCCTGTTAACTAGCACTGTGTCTGTCTTGGAGGTCGTCCTGTTAACTAGCACTGTGTCTGTCTTGGAGGTCGTCCTGTTAACTAGCACTGTGTCTGTCCTGGAGGTCGTCCTGTTAACTAGCACTGTGTCTGTCTTGGAGGTCGTCCTGTTAACTACCACTGTGTCTGTCTTGGAGGTCGTCCTGTTAACTAGCACTGTGTCTGTCTTGGAGGTCGTCCTGTTAACTAGCACTGTGTCTGTCTTGGAGGTCGTCCTGTTAACTAGCACTGTGTCTGTCTTGGAGGTCGTCCTGTTAACTAGCACTGTGTCTGTCTTGGAGGTCGTCCTGTTAACTAGCACTGTGTCTGTCTTGGAGGTCGTCCTGTTAACTACCACTCTGTCTGTCCTGGAGGTCGTCTTGTTAACTACCACTCTGTCTGTCCTGGAGGTCGTCTTGTTAACTACCACTCTGTCTGTCTTGGAGGTCGTCCTGTTAACTACCACTCTGTCTGTCCTGGAGGTCGTCCTGTTAACTAGCACTCTGTCTGTCCTGGAGGTCGTTAAGTAAACAAGAACATGGCTTTAGAGCAGGGAAATCATGCCTGACGAGCCTCCTGGAGTTTTATAATACGGTAACGAAAATAAGGCAAGATAGAATGATGGGCATATTGCATATTTCTGGACTGCCAAAAAGCCTTTGACACAGTACCACACTGAAGGCTACTACACAAACTTGAGACGCAGGCGGGAGTAAAAGGAAACGCACTATCATGGGTAAGGAATTACCTGAGAGACAGGTGTCAGAGAGTGACAGTGAGGGGCGAGGAGTGGGACTGGCGTAGAGTGACAAGCGGAGTGCCTCAAGGATCACTCCTGGGTCCCATATTATTCCTCAGTTATGTAAACGACTTGACTGCAGCAATTGAGTCGTTTATGTCAATGTCTGCAGATGGTGCAACACTAATGAGGAGGGTTGAGACAGATGAGGAGTGTAAGATTATCCAGGATGACTTGAACACGTTGCAGAGATGGTCTGAGAAATGGCTTATAGAGCTCAACACTAACAAGTGCAAGGTGATGGAAAAGGGAACAGGAGCCAGGAGACCGAAAGGCAAATTACACGAAGAAGGGAAACTACCTCCCTATAACGTGTAGAGAAAAAGACCTGAGATTGGACATAACACCAAACCTAACTCCAGAGTCTCATATAAGAAGGATAACGTCAGCCACATCTGACTCTGGCAAAAGTCAGAACATCCTTCAGAAACGTTAATAAGGAGGTTTTTAGATCAGTGTATACCGCCTGTGAGAGGTCAGTCTTAGAGTAAGCCGCCCCATCGTCGAGCCAACATCTTAACAAACACATAAGGAAGCACAAGGAAAAGGTGCACAAGTTGACAACGAGACTCGTGCCAGAGTTGCGAGGGATGAGGTACGAACACTGACTGAAGGAACTACACCTGACGACGTTAGAAAGGAGGAGGGAGAGGGGAGACATGATACAGACGTATAAAATACTTAGAGGGATTGACAAGGAGGAAAGAGAGAAAATGTTTACAATAAATATCAATAGAACAAGTGGGCACGGATGGCAGCTTGAGACTCAGAAGTGTCATAGAGATGTTAGAAAGTTTTCCTTTAGCATGCGGGAAGTGAGTAAATGGACTGACCCAAAGGAGCAGGTTGTAGAGGCTAACTCCATTCATAACTTTAAAAGCAGGTATGATAGGGATCAGGTCAGGAGTCATTGTATTAGACAACCAACGGCTAGAATAGCGGGTCCAAGAGCCAGAGCTCGACCCCGCAGGCACAAATAGCTGAGTACAAGTAGGTGAGTACACACACACACGCAGTAGTGTGTGTGCTTAGTTTGTAGAGGAATGGAACAAATGGAATGCATTAGGCAGTAATGTGGTGGAGGCTGACTCCATACACAGTTTCAAGTGTAGATATGATAGAGCCCAATAGGCTCAGGAACCTGTACACCAGTTGATTGACAGTTGAGAGGCGGGACCAAAGAGCCGGAGCTCAACCTCCGGAAGTACACACACAATTTAATCTNCCTACCTGGCGGGCCTCTCTCAGCCTACCTGGCGGGCTCTCTCAGCCTACCTGGCGGGGCTCTCTCAGCCTACCTGGAGGGGCCCTCTCAGCCTACCTGGAGGGCGCCTCTCAGCCTACCTGGCGGGGCCCTCTCAGCCTACCTGGAGGGCCCCTCTCAGCCTACCTGGAGGGCCCCTCTCAGCCTACCTGGCGGGGCTCTCTCAGCCTACCTGGCGGGGCCCTCTCAGCCTACCTGGCGGCCTCTCTCAGCCTACCTGGCGGGGCTCTCACAGCCTACCTGGAGGCCTTGGGACAGACAAGCAACAAAAGGGACCCCGTTAAGTTTTACAGGTGGTAAACAACGCCTCAACTGTCAGGGACGGCCATTATAAACATATAAATATATAACGGTAACAGGGCGTCAGCAGCCCTCTACATTCACCGCGTTAATATAACAGTAACACTTAGTGGGCCAGCCAGAGGCTTACGGCCCGCGCAACAGTATCCCTGTGAAACAAATCACCTGTGTTACCTTATAAACATCTGCAACACAGGAGCTGCAACACAGGAGCTGCAACACAGGAGCTGCAACACAGGAACTGCAACACAGGAGCTGCCTCGCCTCGGCCAAAAGGCTTTTCTATAGTTAAATATATTCTTTGTGAGATAATGTGCTTCTAAGGGAGGCCGGGGGAACACATTGATCACTCGTAATATTGAATGTAAATGATCCGTTAGACACTGGAGGAAGTCAGTCAATTAGAGATGTTTTCATACCTTGGGAAAATTAAGATTTACTGAAGACCAAGTTGTGTGTGGTAGTCTTGCCTGCAGGTAGTCATAGTGACCTCAGGTAATGACTCCAGCCAATTATAGTTAACAATTACAATTCTATACATGATTTTAAACTCATATTTAGTCATCTTTCACGACCTAAAATGTCTCTCTAGGAAACAAAATTGTGTGAATAATTTAGTTTACATTAAAGAGTAGATTAATAAACCAGACATTGTTTGAGTTAGGAAAACACTATTTCTCATATATTGTTATTATTCTTAAAAGATTCCCCCATTTTGCACCCGCAAGATAACGTAAGATTTTAAGGGTTGACGAATGTTAATCTTCTTGTTTGAGGAGCTGTTCACTTGAGACAGTTAAGCAAGTCCCAGCTGTGTCTGGGTACAAGTGACAGGATGAACAACCCAGCGGGTTTTCTTCCTATTGGGGAGTGTTGTACATGCTGCTATGGCGGTGTGTCCACTCACAGGATGAGTGGCGCTGCCCAATACTGTCACTATGGCGGTGTGTCCACTCACAGGATGAGTGGCGCTGCCCAATACTGTCACTATGGCGGTGTGTCCACTCACAGGATGAGTGGCGCTGCCCAATACTGTCACTATGGCGGTGTGTCCACTCACAGGATGAGTGGCGCTGCCCAATACTGTCACTATGGCGGTGTGTCCACTCACAGGATGAGTGACGCTGCCCAATAAACTCGCCCCTCGGGGCAAAATTTAAAAAAATTTAGGAGACAGCCGAGCACTCCCAGCTACGACCAGGGGGGACGACCACACCTGCCACGACCAGGGGGTGTACGACCACACCTGCCACGACCAGGGTGTACGACCACACCTGCCACGACCAGGGGGTGTACGACCACACCTGCCACGACCAGGGTGGACGACCACACCTGCCACGACCAGGGTGGACGACCACACCTGCCACGACCAGGGTAGACGACCACACCTGCCACGACCAGGGGGGACGACCACACCTGCCACGACCAGGGGGGACAACCACACCTGCCACGACCAGGGGGTGGACGACCACACCTGCCACGACCAGGGGGTGGACGACCACACCTGCCACGACCAGGGGGTGGACGACCACACCTGCCACGACCAAGGGGTGGACGACCACACCTGCCACGACCAGGGGGGTGGACAACCACACCTGCCACGACCAGGGGGTGGACGACCACACCTGCCACGACCAGGGTGGACGACCACACCTGCCACGACCAGGATGGACGACTACACCTGCCACGACCAGGGTGGACGACCACACCTGCCACGACCAGGGGGGGTGGACGACCACACCTGCCACGACCAGAGGGGGGGACGACCACACCTGCCACGACCAGGGGGTGGACAACCACACCTGCCACGACCAGAGGGGGGGACGACCAGAGTGTGGGAAGCTGGAGTCCTCACATGATGCAATGTCCACCAACTTTGGTCCATACGGAAGTCGGTCACTGGTACTGGTGTGGGTTGTTCACCCTTGTGCGTGTGCTCACCTGGCTGTACCTGCGGGGGTACAACTGAATTAACAGCCTCCACACATGCCCTCTAGTGCCAGCCTCCAGACATGCCCTCTAGTGCCAGCCTCCACACATGCCCTCTAGTGCCAGCCTCCACACATGCCCTCTAGTGCCAGCCTCCACACATGCCCTCTAGTGCCAGCCTCCAGACATGCCCTCTAGTGCCAGCCTCCACACATGCCCTCTAGTGCCAGCCTCCACACATGCCCTCTAGTGCCAGCCTCCAGACATGCCCTCTAGTGCCAGCCTCCACACATGCCCTCTAGTGCCAGCCTCCACACATGCCCTCTAGTGCCAGCCTCCACACATGCCCTCTAGTGCCAGCCTCCACACATGCCCTCTAGTGCCAGCCTCCAGACATCCCTCTAGTGCCAGCCTCCACACATCCCTCTAGTGCCAGCCTCCACACATCCCTATAGTGCCAGCCTCCACACATGCCCTCTAGTGCCAGCCTCCACACATGCCCTCTAGTGCCAGCCTCCACACATGCCCTCTAGTGCCAGCCTCCACACATGCCCTCTAGTGCCAGCCTCCACACATGCCCTCTAGTGCCAGCCTCCACACATGCCCTCTAGTGCCAGCCTCCACACATCCCTATAGTGCCAGCCTCCACACATGCCCTCTAGTGCCAGCTTCCAGACATCCCTCTAGTGCCAGCCTCCACACATGCCCTCTAGTGCCAGCCTCCACACATGCCCTCTAGTGCCAGCTTCCAGACATCCCTCTAGTGCCAGCCTCCACACATGCCCTCTAGTGCCAGCCTCCAGACATGCCTTCTAGTGCCAGCCTCCACACATGTCCTCTAGTGCCAGCCTCCACACATGCCCTCTAGTGCCAGCTTCCAGACATGCCTTCTAGTGCCAGCCTCCACACATGTCCTCTAGTGCCAGCCTCCACACATGTCCTCTAGTGCCAGCCTCCACACATGCCCTCTAGTGCCAGCCTCCACACATGCCCTCTAGTGCCAGCTTCCAGACATCCCTCTAGTGCCAGCCTCCACACATGCCCTCTAGTGCCAGCCTCCACTCATCCCTCTAGTGCCAGCCTCCACACATCCCTCTAGTGCCAGCCTCCACACATGCCCTCTAGTGCCAGCCTCCACACATGCCCTCTAGTGCCAGCCTCCACACATCCCTCTAGTGCCAGCCTCCACACATGCCCTCTAGTGCCAGCCTCCACACATCCCTCTAGTGCCAGCCTCCACACATCCCTCTAGTGCCAGACTCCACACATGCCCTCTAGTGCCAGCCTCCACACATGCCCTCTAGTGCCAGCCTCCACACATGCCTCTAGTGCCAGCCTCCACACATCCCTCTAGTGCCAGCCTCCACACATGCCCTGGTTGATTGGTTGATGGGGTTCTGGGAGTTCTTCTACTCCCCAAGCCCGGCCAGAGACCAGGCTCGACTTGTGAGAGTTTGATCCACCAGGCTGTTGCTTGGAGCGGCCCGCAGAGCCACATACCCACCACAGCCCGGCTGATCCGGGACTTGTCTTAGGAAACAGTCCAGTTTTCTCTTGAAGATGTCCACGGTTGTTCCGGCAATATTTCTTATAGTCGCTGGGAGGACGTTGAACAACCGCGGACCTCTGATGTTCATACAATGTTCTCTGATTGTGCCTATGGCACCTCTGCTCTTCACTGGTTCAATCTTGCATTTTCTTCCATATCGTTCACTCCAGTACGTTGTTATTTTACTGTGTAGATTTGGGACCTGGCCCTCCAGTATTTTCCACGTGTATATTATTTGGTATCTCTCTCGTCTCCTTTCTAGAGAGTACATTTGGAGAGCTTTGAGACGATCCCAATAATTTAGGTGTTTTATCTCGTCTATGCGTGCCGTATATGTTCTCTGTATTCCCTCTATTTCAGCAATCTCTCCTGCTCTGAAGGGGGAAGTGAGTACTGAGCAGTATTCGAGACGGGACAACACAAGTGACTTGAAGAGTACAACCATTGTGATGGGATCCCTGGATTTGAAAGTTCTCGTAATCCATCCGATCATTTTTCTGGCTGATGCGATATTTGCTTGGTTATGCTCCCTAAACGTTAGATCGTCGGACATCATTATTCCCAAATCCTTGACATGCTGTTTTTCTACTATGGGAAGATTTGATTGTGTTTTGTACCCTGTATTATGTTTCAGATCCTCATTTTTGCCGTACCTGAGTACCTGAAATTTATCACTGTTAAACATCATATTATTTTCTGCTGCCCAATCGAAAACTTTGTTGACATCTGTTTGTAGTTTTTCAATGTCTTCAGCAGAGGTAATTTTCATGCTGATTTTTGTGTCATCTGCGAAGGATGACACGAAGCTGTGACGTGTATTTTTGTCTATATCAGATATGAGAATAAGGAACAGTAGCGGTGCAAGGACTGTACCTTGAGGTACAGAGCTTTTAACATCGCTTGGACTCGATTTTATCTGATTGACTGTTACTCTTTGTGTTCTGTTCGACAGGAAATTGAGTATCCAGCGTCCTACTTTTCCAGTTATTCCCATTGACCTCATTTTGTGAGCTATCACCCCATGGTCACATTTGTCGAAAGCCTTTGCAAAGTCTGTGTATACAACATCTGCATTTTGCTTTTCTTCTAGGGCTTCTGTGATTTTGTCATAGTGGTTGAGTAACTGTGACAGACAGGATCTTCCCGCTCTAAATCCATGTTGTCCTGGATTGTGCAATTCATTGTTTTCCATAAAACTAGAAATTTGATTCCTAATCACTCTTTCAAACACTTTTATTATGTGTGATGTTAGTGCAACTGGCCTATAATTTTTTGCCAAGGCTTTACTCCCCCCTTGTGCAACGGAGCTATATCTGCAGATTTAAGTGCTGCTGGTATCTCCCCTGTATCCAGGCTCTTTCTCCATATTACGCTGAGTGCTCTCGCTACTGGTACTTTACATTTCTTTATGAATATTGAATTCCATGAGTCAGGCCCAGGGGCTGAGTGCATGGGCATATTGTCAATTTCTCTTTCAAAGTCTTCCGAGTTTGTGGTAATATCCGTTATATTATCTGCAGCTTGAATGTCATTCATAAAGAAGCTGTCTGGGTCATCAACTTTCATGTTGTTAATTGGTGTGCTAAACATAGCCTCATACTGGCTTCTTAGAATTTCACTAATCTCTTTGTTGTCCTCTGTGTACGTACCTTCATTTGTAATTAACGGTCCAATACTGGTCGAGGTTTTGGATTTTGATTTAGCGTATGTGAAAAAATATTTCGGATTTTTCCTTATCTCTTGTATAGCTCTCTGTTCCAATTCCATTTCCTCAGACTCATATGATCGCTTCAACGTTTGTTCGATTTCTTCGATCTCCCTGCTTAGGCTTATTTTCCTTGCTTGTGATAGTTGTGTCTGCCGAAGCATTTCCGTATTTTTTTCCTCTCCTGTACAGTCGTCTGCGTTCTCTTTCTAGAGTGTTCCTCTTTCTGCCCCTCCTCACCGGCACGTGCTTCAAGCAGACCTTGTAAGCTTCAGCTGTCAGTTGAGCTATTCCCTGTGTGGGAGTTTTGTCGCTTAAGACCGTCTCCCATTGAATGGTTGAAAGGTCTACATTTATTTTTTCCCAGTCAATCCTCTTATTGTTGAAATTGAATTGATTGAATATTCCTTCTCGCTTGTTGGGTCTCTTAGATCTACTACCGTTATTTATGCTAGTTCGCACTTCAATGAGCTTATGGTCTGAGTATGAAGTATCTGAGATTGTTATGTCTCTGATTAGTTCATCATTGTTTGTGAATAACAAGTCTAGTGTGTTTTCGTTCCTAGTTGGTTCTGTAATCTGTTGATTGAGCGAGAATTTGTCACAGAATCTCAAAAGTTCTCTGACCTGTGGCTGGTTATTTCCGGGTCATTCCCTGCTATGATATTTGTGTTTGCCATTCTCCATCTTAGACTCGGTAAATTGAAATCTCCAAGGAAGATAATATCTGGAGCTGGGTTTGCTAGGTCATCAAGTATGTTCTCTATTTTGTGCATCTGCTCTGTGAATTCCTCAACCGTTGTATCTGGCGGTTTATATATTAAAATAATAATTAGGTTTAGTTTCTCTACCTTAATTCCAAGTACCTCTACCACCTCATTAGTTGAGTTTAGTAGTTCTGTGCATACCAGGTCCTCTTTAATATACAGACCTACTCCCCATTTGACCTAGTTTTTCTATCACATCTGTATAAATTATAATTTGGAATCCAGATTTCACCATCCATGTAATCTTTTGTATGAGTTTCCGTGAATGCCCCAAATATGGAGTTTGACTCTAATAGGAGACCATTTATGAACTTGACTTTATTTCTTGACTTTGGCTTTAGACCTTGAATGTTTGCAAAAATGAATGATTGTCCATATTGTGTGTCACTTCTGGAAGGTTTTGGTGGTTCTCCCTCCTCTCTACCCTGACCCAGGGTGTGTTGTTGTGGCAATGGTTTGTCCAGTTTTGGAAGTGATATTGGGGAGTGTGGTAGTCTCTGTGTAGTTGGGGGGTGTAGTATGTGTGGGCTTGATGACGAAATGTAGTCCAGTCTCGGGCATTTCCCCCTCTCCATCCGTACTCCTGCCACGTTTCTGCCTGTCTGTTTCTCCCTCTGTTTCTGCCTGCCTCTAAAAAATGTTCAGGGCTATTATATTGGACTTCCTCTCTTATATAGCGCTGTGTACCTCTGACGTGGAAATCGGGGCAATGAAGATCGTAGCATTTCCTCTCATTAACTGAGAGTTTGCATAGCTTAGGGTGAAAATATCTACACTCAGTATCAAAACGACATCTGCCTTTCCCTCTAGTGCCAGCCTCCACACATGCCCTCTAGTGCCAGCCTCCACACATCCCTCTAGTGCCAGCCTCCACACATGCCCTCTAGTGCCAGCCTCCACACATCCCTCTAGTGCCAGCCTCCACACATCCCTCTAGTGCCAGCCTCCACACATGCCCTCTAGTGCCAGCCTCCACACATCCCTCTAGTGCCAGTCTCCACACATACCCTCTAGTGCCAGCCTCCACACATGCCCTCTAGTGCCAGCCTCCACACATCCCTCTAGTGCCAGCCTCCAGACATGCCCTCTAGTGCCAGCCTCCAGACATGCCCTATAGTACCAGCCTCCACACATGCCCTCTAGTGCCAGCCTCCACACATCCCTCTAGTGCCAGCCTCCACACATGCCCTCTAGTGCCAGCCTCCACACATGCCCTCTAGTGCCAGCCTCCACACATCCCTCTAGTGCCAGCCTCCACACATGCCCTCTAGTGCCAGCCTCCACACATCCCTCTAGTGCCAGCCTCCACACATGCCCTCTAGTGCCAGCCTCCACACATGCCCTCTAGTGCCAGCCTCCAGACATGCCCTCTAGTGCCAGCCTCCACACATGCCCTCTAGTGCCAGCCTCCACACATCCCTCTAGTGCCAGCCTCCACACATCCCTCTAGTGCCAGCCTCCACACATGCCCTCTAGTGCCAGCCTCCACACATCCCTCTAGTGCCAGCCTCCACACATGCCCTCTAGTGCCAGCCTCCAGACATGCCCTCTAGTGCCAGCCTCCACACATGCCCTCTAGTGCCAGCCTCCACACATCCCTCTAGTACCAGCCTCCACACATCCCTCTAGTGCCAGCCTCCACACATCCCTCTAGTGCCAGCCTCCAGACATGCCCTCTAGTGCCAGCCTCCAGACATGCCCTCTAGTGCCAGCCTCCACACATGCCCTCTAGTGCCAGCCTCCACACATCCCTCTAGTGCCAGCCTCCAGACATGCCCTCTAGTGCCAGCCTCCACACATGCCCTCTAGTGCCAGCCTCCACACATCCCTCTAGTGCCAGCCTCCACACATCCCTCTAGTGCCAGCCTCCACACATGCCCTCTAGTGCCAGCCTCCACACATCCCTCTAGTGCCAGCCTCCACACATGCCCTCTAGTGCCAGCCTCCACACATGCCCTCTAGTGCCAGCCTCCACACATGCCCTCTAGTGCCAGCCTCCACACATGCCTCTAGTGCCAGCCTCCACACATGCCCTCTAGTGCCAGCCTCCAGACATGCCCTCTAGTGCCAGCCTCCACACATGCCCTCTAGTGCCAGCCTCCACACATGCCCTCTAGTGCCAGCCTCCACACATGCCCTCTAGTGCCAGCCTCCACACATGCCTCTAGTGCCAGCCTCCACACATGCCCTCTAGTGCCAGCCTCCACACATCCCTCTAGTGCCAGACTCCACACATGCCCTCTAGTGCCAGCCTCCACACATGCCCTCTAGTGCCAGCCTCCACACATGCCCTCTAGTGCCAGCCTCCACACATGCCCTCTAGTGCCAGCCTCCACACATGCCTCTAGTGCCAGCCTCCACACATGCCCTCTAGTGCCAGCCTCCAGACATGCCCTCTAGTGCCAGCCTCCACACATGCCCTCTAGTGCCAGCCTCCACACATGCCCTCTAGTGCCAGCCTCCACACATGCCCTCTAGTGCCAGCCTCCACACATGCCTCTAGTGCCAGCCTCCACACATGCCCTCTAGTGCCAGCCTCCACACATGCCCTCTAGTGCCAGCCTCCACACATGCCTCTAGTGCCAGCCTCCACACATGCCCTCTAGTGCCAGCCTCCACACATGCCCTCTAGTGCCAGCCTCCACACATGCCCTCTAGTGCCAGCCTCCACACATGCCCTCTAGTGCCAGCCTCCACACATGCCTCTAGTGCCAGCCTCCACACATGCCCTCTAGTGCCAGCCTCCACACATGCCTCCGGCCGTCGCCTGCAAGGTACACAGGGGAGCAGCAGGGTCCGGCTGCTGCAGCCTTCAGACACCAACATGTCTACCGTAACACCAACCCTCCGTTATACAACTATTACGTGACGTTGCTCCTTACCTCCGTCACACCTTATTCTTACACGACATTCACTGCTCACTGTAACAGCGTAACACCTTAGTCACTCCTGGATTGTGTGCGGTTATGTTATGTTTATATGCTGCTCTTACGGGACACTTACCACACTGTTCTTACTGGTCCCTCACCACACACTGTTCTTACTGGTCCCTCACCACACTGTTCTTACTGGTCCCCCTCACCACACACTGTTCTTACTGGTCCCTCACCACACACACTGCTCTTACTGGTCCCTCACCACACACACTGCTCTTACTGGTCCCTCACCACACACTCTGTTCTTACTGGTCCCTCACCACACACACTGCTCTTACTGGTCCCTCACCACACACTGCTCTTACTGGTCCCTCACCACACGCTCTGTTCTTACTGGTCCCTCACCACACACTGTTCTTACTGTCCCTCACCACACTGTTCTTACTGGTCCCTCACCACACTGTTCTTACTGGTCCCTCACCACACTGTTCTTACTGGTCCCTCACCACACTGTTCTTACTGGTCCCTCACCACACTGTTCTTACTGGTCCCTCACCACACTGTTCTTACTGGTCCCTCACCACACTGTTCTTACTGGTCCCTCACCACACTGTTCTTACTGGTCCCTCACCACACTGTTCTTACTGGTCCCTCACCACACTGTTCTTACTGGTCCCTAACCACACTGTTCTTACTGGTCCCTCACCACACTGTTCTTACTGGTCCCTCACCACACTGTTCTTACTGGTCCCTCACCACACTGTTCTTACTGGTCCCTCACCACACACTGTTCTTACTGGTCCCTCACCACACACACTGTTCTTACTGGTCCCTCACCACACACTGTTCTTACTGGTCCCTCACCACACACACTGCTCTTACTGGTCCCTCACCACACACACTGTTCTTACTGGTCCCTCACCACACACTGCTCTTACTGGTCCCTCACCAAACACACTGTTCTTACTGGTCCCTCACCACACTGTTCTTACTGATCCCTCACCACACACACTGTTCTTACTGGTCCCTCACCACACACACTGCTCTTACTGGTCCCTCACCACACTGTTCTTACTGGTCCCTCACCACACACACTGTTCTTACTGGTCCCTCACCACACACACTGTTCTTACTTGTCCCTCACCACACACACTGCTCTTACTGGTCCCTCACCACACTGTTCTTACTGGTCCCTCACCACACACACTGTTCTTACTGGTCCCTCACCACACTGTTTAAACTGGTCCCTCACCACACACACTGTTCTTACTGGTCCCTCACCACACACACTGCTCTTACTGTTCCCTCACCACACACTGCTCTTACTGGTCCCTCACCACACACACTGCTCTTACTGGTCCCTCACCACACACTGCTCTTACTGGTCCCTCACCACACACACTGTTCTTACTGGTCCATCACCACACTGCTCTTACTGGTCCCTCACCACACACACTGCTCTTACTGGTCCTCACCACACACTGTTCTTACTGGTCCCTCACCACACTGCTCTTACTGGTCCCTCACCACACACCACTGCTCTTACTGGCCCCTCACCACACACACTGCTCTTACTGGCCCCTCACCACACACACTGTTCTTACTGGTCCCTCACCACACACACACTGTTCTTACTGGTCCCTCACCATACACACTGTTCTTACTGGTCCCTCACCACACACTGCTCTTACTGGTCCCTCACCACACACTGCTCTTCCTGGTCCCTCACCACACACACTGTTCTTACTGGTCCCTCACCACACACACTGCTCTTACTGGCCCCTCACCACACACACTGTTCTTACTGGTCCCTCACCACACACACTGTTCTTACTGGTCCCTCATCACACACTGTTTCTTACTGGTCCCTCACCACACACTGTTCTTACTGGTCCCTCACCACACTGCTCTTACTGGTCCCTCACCACACACTGCTCTTACTGGTCCCTCACCACACACTGTTCTTACTGGTCCCTCACCACACTGCTCTTACTGGTCCCTCACCACACACTGCTCTTACTGGTCCCTCACCACACACTGCTCTTACTGGTCCCTCACCACACACACTGTTCTTACTGGTCCCTCACCACACACACTGTTCTTACTGGTCCCTCACCACACACACTGCTCTTACTGGTCCCTCACCACACACACTGTTCTTACTGGTCCCTCACCACACACTGTTCTTACTGGTCCCTCACCACACACACTGTTCTTACTGGTCCCTCACCACACACTGTTCTTACTGGTCCCTCACCACACACACTGTTCTTACTGGTCCCTCACCACACACACTGTTCTTACTGGTCCCTTACCACACACTGTTCTTACTGGTCCCTCACCACACACACTGTTCTTACTGGTCCCTCACCACACACTGTTGTTACTGGTCCCTCACCACACACTGTTCTTACTGGTCCCTCACCACACACTGTTCTTACTGGTCCCTCACCACACACTGTTCTTACTGGTCCCTCACCACACACTGTTCTTACTGGTCCCTCACCACACACTGTTCTTACTGGTCCCTCACCACACACACTGTTCTTACTGGTCCCTCACCACACACACTGTTCTTACTGGTCCCTTACCACACACTGTTCTTACTGGTCCCTTACCACACACTGTTCTTACTGGTCCCTCACCACACACTGTTCTTACTGGTCCCTCACCACACACTGTTCTTACTGGTCCTCACCACACACTGTTCTTACTGGTCCCTCACCACACACTGTTCTTACTGGTCCCTCACCACACACACTGTTCTTACTGGTCCCTCACCACA
>WNGS01000167.1:42532-57071 GCA_020271785.1 Procambarus virginalis | reverse complement strand
GTGCGCTGTGTGGAAGAAAACGGGACCTGGCGGCGCGTCGCTGCATCACTAACACCTTTCACTCCATTAGGCATAAACTCCTCAACTATATGTTTAACACACCTCTCGCCCTCTCCATGGACCACACAAGATATATGTATATATGTATATATGGCATTATTAATGTCTGGACCACGTCTGTGGTGGACAACATAATAATAATAATAATAATAAAAACTCCATTAGGGCAACGTGGGCTACTTCGAGACTTATGTCCACATTTAACTGAGTAGGTGCTATTGTTAAGGTAACACACCACACACCACCACACACCACACCTCACACCACCACACACCACACACACACCACACACCCACACAACACAACACACACACCCAGTCACTCCGCCGCTCAAAGTGAGGGGGTCACTGACCTGTGTTGCCACACCCTTACGCTCCCTCACCACTCGCCTCACTCCTTCACCGCTCATCTCACTTCATGTAAACTTACATGACTTCATCACCACTCACCTCACCTCATAATTGCTTACCAGACATCGTTACTGCTCCCCTCACTTCAGCCCTCAACTCTCAGACAACCGATATATATATACGAGCTACACTCTTGTGTACTCTACGAGTCTAAGGTGTAGTTTTTTTTTTTGAGATATATACAGAGTTGTTACATTCTTGTACAGCCACTAGTACGCGTAGCGTTTGGGCAGGTCCCTGAATACGATCCCCGCCGCGAAGAATCGTTTTTCATCCAAGTACACATTTTACTGTTGAGTTAAACAGAGGCTACAGTTAAGGAATTGCACCCAGTAACTCCTCCCCGGCCAGGATACGAACCCATGACATAGCGCTCGCGGAACGCCAGGCGAGTGTCTTACCACTACACCACGGAGACTTCCTTATGGAATATTGGAACCTCTGTGGTGTCTGTGTAATCACCTAGTTGTGCTTGCCGGGGTTGAGCTCTGGCTCATTGGTCCCGCCTGTCAACTGTCAATCAACTGGTGTACAGGTTCCTGAGCCTATTGGGCTCTATCATATCTACATTTGAAGCTGTGTGTGGAGTCAGCCTTCATACACAGTCTCATACACAGACCACAGACATACACAGACCATTCACAGACCATTGACCACACATACACAGACCATTCATTCAGTCTGTTTAGGTCATCTTGTAGCCTCATACTATCTTCCTTCGTCTTAATCCTCCTCATAATTTTTGCATCATCAGCAAACAATGAGAGGAACGAGTCTATACCCTCTGGGAGATCATTTACATATATCGGAAACAGTATAGGTCCAAGGACTGAACCCTGCGGGACTCCACTGGTGACGCCTCGCCAATCTGAGACCTCACCCCTCACACTGACTCGTTGTCTTCTGTTGCTTAGGTACTCAATGGAGTATCCAACAGAGTACCTTCCCTTTCACTCCTGCCTGGATCTCCAGCTTGTGCACTAGTCTCTTGTGTTGTACTGTATCAAAGACTTTCTGGCAATCCAAAAATATGATTAATTAATTAGAGGGGTGGGCAGATTAATATAATATCTGCCCACTCCTCTCTTTCTTGCCTGATTTTTGTTGCCTGTTCGTAGAATTCAAGTAACCCTGTGAGGCAGGACTTGCCATCCCTGAACCCATGTTGGTGTTGTGTCACAAAGTTCCTTCGCTCCAGGTGCTCCACTAGCTTTTTTCGCACAAACCTCCGCAAAAACTTGCATGGTATGCAAGTTAGGGACACTGGCTTGTAGTTCGATGCCTCCTGTCTATCACTCTTCTTGTATATCGGGTCTACGTTTGCCGTCTTCTAAATTTTGGGAAGACGGTAAGCTGTGGCCGAAAGAGCCAGAGCTCAACCCCCGCAAGCACAACTAGCTTAATACAACTAAGTGAATTGTTGACCAGACCACACACTAGAAGGTGAAGGGACGACGACGTTTCGGTCCATCCTGGACCATTCTCAAGTCGACGACTCATCGCCAACTAAGTGAATACACACACACACCTGGGGGGGAGGGAGGGCGCTGGTAGCCTGGTGGATAGGGCGCAGGACTCGTAATTCTGTGGCGCGGGTTCGATTTCCGCATCAGGCAGAAACAGATGGGCAAAGTTTCTTTCACCCTGAATGCCTCTGTTAACTAGCAGTAAATAGATACGTAGGAGTTAGTCAGCTGTCACGGGCTGCTCCCTGGGGTGTGTGTGTGTATGGTGTGGAGGAAAAAAAAGTAGTTAGTAAACATTTGATGGACAGTTGAGAGGCGGGCCGAAAGAGCAAAGCTCAACCCCCGCAAACACAACTAGGTGAATACAATTAGGTGAAATACACACGGAGGAGGTGGGAGGGGTGAGGCGGAGTAACACCCAGGAAAGAGAGAGCCGGAGTGACCATCGCCGCACGCAACACCTCCGTCATCCTCATAGTCGGAAATTCCTACCATCTTCCAGCACATTCCAGCCGCCTGGAGCCGCCTGGAGCCGCCTGGCCCGCCAAGGGACACTTCCTGGAACATGACACAGTTTGACTATCTCAGACAATTTCAATGTTGCGTTATGTTGAGTGTCCCTGTGACTCTAGGACGGCGTCGTGTTCAACACGTGCAACACCTGCAGGACGGCGTCGTGTTCAACACGTGCAACACCTGCAGGACGGCGTCGTGTTCAACACGTGCAACACCTGCAGGACGGCGTCGTGTTCAACACGTGCAACACCTGCAGGACGGCGTCGTGTTCAACACGTGCAACACCTGCAGGACGGCGTCGTGTTCAACACCTGCAGGACGGTGTCGTGTGCAACACCTGCAAGACGGCGTCGTGTTCAACACCTGCAGGACGGTGTCGTGTGCAACACCTGCAAGACGGCGTCGTGTTCAACACGTGCAACACCTGCAGGACGGCGTCGTGTTCAACACGTGCAACACCTGCAGGACGGCGTCGTGTTCAACATGTGCAACACCTGCAGGACGGCGTCGTGTTCAACACGTGCAACACCTGCAGGACGGCGTCGTGTTCAACACGTGCAACACCTGCAGGACGGCGTCGTGTTCAACACGTGCAACACCTGCAGGACGGCGTCGTGTTCAACACGTGCAACACCTGCAGGACGGCGTCGTGTTCAACACCTGCAGGACGGCGTCGTGTCCAACACCTGCAGGACGGCGTCGTGTTCAACACCTGCAGGACGGCGTCGTGTTCAACATGTGCAACACCTGCAGGACGGCGTCGTGTTCAACACGTGCAGGACGGCGTCGTGTTCAACACGTGCAACACCTGCAGGACGGCGTCGTGTTCAACACCTGCAGGACGGCGTCGTGTTCAACACCTGCAGGACGGCGTCGTGTTCAACACCTGCAGGACGGCGTCGTGTTCAACACCTGCAGGACGGCGTCGTGTTCAACACCTGCAGGACGGCGTCGTGTTCAACATGTGCAACACCTGAAGGACGGCGTCGTGTTCAACACCTACAGGACAGCGTCGTGTTCAACACCTGCAGGACGGCGTCGTGTTCAACATGTGCAACACCTGCAGGACGGCGTGAAGTGAGTTTACGACCTGTGTGGAAGACGTAGTGTTGCGTGTGGTGGAGCGTCGCGTGTGGTCGAGTGTTGCGTGTGGTGGACAGTGTTGCGTGTGGTGGAGCGTTGCGTGTGGTCGACTGTTGCGTGTGTTGAAGTGATGCGTGTGGTGGAGTGTTGCGTGTGGTGGAGTGTTGCGTGTGGTGGAGTGTTGCGTGTGGTCGACTGTTGCGTGTGGCGGACAGTGTTGCGTGTGGTGGAGTGTTGCGTGTGGTGGAGTGTTGCGTGTGGTCGACTGTTGCGTGTGGCGGACAGTGTTGCGTGTGGTGGAGTGTTGCGTGTGGTGGAGTGTTGCGTGTGGTGGAGTGTTGCGTGTGGTAGAGTGTTGCGTGTGGTGGAGTGTTGCGTGTGGTGGAGTGTTGCGTGTGGTGGACAGTGTTGCGTGTGGTGGAGTGTTGCGTGTGGTAGAGTGTTGCGTGTGGTGGAGTGTTGCGTGTGGTGGAGTGTTGCGTGAGCACATTAGTCTTGGAGGTGCAGACTCACGCCGGTTACATTCATCACTGTCCCGGAGAGATAAATGATACGGATACATGATTATATGTTTCTACCTTATGTGTCCTCCTGGTGTGTCCTTATGTGTCCTGGTGTGTCCTTCCGGTGTGTCGTTACGTGTTCTCCTGGTGCGTCCTAATGTGTCCTTATGTGTCCTGGTGTGTCCTTATGTGTCCTGGTGTGTCCTTATGTGCCCTGGTGTGTCCTTATGTGTCCTGGTGTGTCCTTATGTGTCCTGGTGTGTCCTTATGTGTCCTGGTGTGTCCTGGTGTGTCCTTATGTGTCCTGGTGTGTCCTGGTGTGTCCTTATGTGTCCTGGTGTGTCCTAATGTGTCCTCCTGGTATGTCCTTGTGTGTCCTTATGTGTCCTAATGTGTCCTCCTGGTATGTCCTTATGTGTCCTGGTGTGTCCTTACGTGTCCTTATGTGTCCTCCTGGTGTGTCCTAATGTGTCCTCCTGGTGTGTCCTAATGTGTCCTCCTGGTGTGTCCTAATGTGTCCTCCTGGTATGTCCTTATGTGTCCTGGTGTGTCCTTACGTGTCCTGGTGTGTCCTCTTGGTGTGTCCTCCTGGTGTGTCCTTATGTGTCCTGGTGTGTCGTTACGTGTCCTCCTGGTGTGTCCTCCTGGTGTATCCTGGTGTGTCCTCCTGGTGTGTCGTTACGTGTCCTGGTGTGTCCTGGTGTGTCCTCCTGGTGTATCCTGGTGTGTCCTCCTGGTGTGTCGTTACGTGTCCTGGTGTGTCCTGGTGTGTCCTCCTGGTTTATCCTGGTGTGTCCTCCCGGTGTGTCCTGGTGCGTCCTCCTGGTGTGTCGTTACGTGTCCTGGTGTGTCCTAATGTGTCCTGGTGTCCTAATGTGTCCTCCTGGTGTGTCCTTATGTTTCCTCCTGGTGTGTCCTAATGTGTCCTCCTGGTGTGTCCTTATGTGTCCTGGTGTGTCCTAATGTGTCCTCCTGGTGTCTCCTCATGTGTCCTCCTGGTGTGGTCTTATGTGTCCTGGTGTGTCGTTACGTGTCCTCCTGGTGTGTCCTAATGTGTCCTCCTGGTGTGTCCTTATGTGTCCTGGTGTGTCCTAATGTGTCCTGGTGTGTCGTTACGTGTCCTCCTGGTGTGTCCTAATGTGTCCTCGTGTGTCCTTATATGTCCTAATGAACATATAAGGACAATAATGGAAAATATTAGAGGGGCTGGTCCAAACCTGCACACAGAAATAACACCACATGAGACCAGAGGACATGGCAGGATGTGCAGAATACCCCCGTTGAAAAGCAGAGGTGCAACTGGTACTCTGAGAGAGAACTCTATCAACATCAGAGGCCCGAGACTGTTCAACACGCTTCCACTACACATAAGGGACATAACTGGCCGACCCCTCACAGTGTTCAAGAGAGAACTGGATAAGCACCTCCAAAGGATACCTGGTCAACCAGGCTGTGACTCATACGTCAGGCTGCGAGCAGCCGCGTCCAACAGCCTGGTTGATCAGTCCAGCAACCAGGAGGCCTGGTCGATGACCGGGCCGCGGGGACGATAAGCCCCGGAAGCACCTCAAGGTAACCTCAAGGTATGGTCCTCCTGGTGTGTCCTTATGTGTCCTGGTGTGTCGTTACGTGTCCTCCTGGTGTGTCCTTATGTGTCCTGGTGTGTCCTTATGTGTCCTCCTGGTGTGTCCTTATGTGTCCTGGTGTGTCCTAATGTGTCCTCCTGGTGTCTCCTAATGTGTCCTCCTGGTGTCTCCTTATGTGTCCTTATGTGTCCTGGTGTTCGTTACGTGTCCTCCTGGTGTGTCCTCACGTGTCCTCCAGGTGTGTCCTCGCGTGTCCTCCTGGTGTGTCCTGGTGTGTCCTCCTGGTGTGTCCTCACGTGTCCTCCTGGTGTGTCCTCACGTGTCCTCCTGGTGTGTCCTTACGTGTCCTCGTGGTGTGTCCTCACGTGACCCTGGTGTGTCCTCACGTGTCCTCCTGGTGTGTCCTCACGTGTCCTCCTGGTGTGTCCTCACGTGTCCTCCTGGTGTGTCCTCACGTGTCCTCGTGGTGTGTCCTCACGTGACCCTGGTGTGTCCTCACGTGTCCTCCTGGTGTGTCCTCACGTGTCCTCCTGGTGTGTCCTCACGTGTCCTCCTGGTGTGTCCTCACGTGTCCTCGTGGTGTGTCCTCACGTGACCCTGGTGTGAACAATAGCATCATCCCCAGAACACGTACAAGACCCGGGCCACACCGGGAGGACCCCGGCGGACGCGGCGACCAACACCTCACACCTGCCAGAGGCAAGAGACACGACGCTCCTGCACTCGCCACTCAAGCCGGATTATTGGAATTCATTGTTTACGAAAACGTGAAAATATGTTGAGGACGAGGAGTGAGAAGCAGCAGCATGGAGGAGAAGCCTGGAGAGAGGTGACAGGAAAACAGGAAACAGGAAACAGGACAGGAAAACCCAGCGGGTTTTCTTCCTATTGGGGAGTGTTGTACATGCTGCTATGGCGGTGTGTTGTAACACCCATGACCCCCCCCCCACCCTCCTCGAGAGCTCAACCAGGGAAGTCTGCTCCAAGAGGTCAGCCCAGATGCCCTCTGGTTTTCTTGTATGTTGATAAAAAATTCCTGGGTTAGTCTTATTCAGCACAAGTTTCAAGTATGTAATAATTCATGATACTCTTGTCAAGAGGGTAAGGGACAGACTCCAGATCCTCATGTGTAAACATGCTTGGATTTCCCCCTTTTACCAGGTCAAAGGGTCAGCCATACACGTAATTAATAAGTCCTCTCTTGAAACAGTTTATGGTTTATGTCAAACAAGTTTAATGATAAATTCTTGAGTGTTTGTACACGTGTGGCCGCCCTCTTATTGCTTGGTGTAGGTTTCACAAAAAAATCTTCCCCCCCCTTTTGTAATGGTGTATATAGGGGCCTGTAGAGCCAGGGGAGAGAGGGAGAGTACGGTGCGCCCGGATCGAGGCCGGTTCTGTGACAATCACCCACAGGCCGGGAGAGACAGTGTCCACCGGACGGAGACAGAGGGCTTGTTTTAAGGTAATGTGTGTGATCTCTGTAATTTTGTTCCATGTCTAAATTTCTTAACTTGTTGCCAGTGTTAGAGTAGGAATTATCGTGGTGTTAGTATAATTTGATATCTCAATAAACTCATGTTAAATTTCCCGTCGTGTCAATTGTTGAATCCTCTTAGAATCTTTTGATATCGTGGCTGACAACCGTCTCATATTTAATGACAGTTATAGAAAGTACTCTCCAAGCCAAGCAATGTTTCTTGCCTCGTTGCTTGATTAGTCTCAGTGGTCAAAGGCAGGATGGTGGCAGCGTATTTAATCCTGTGTAGCATTTCCTTGTTGACAGTGTACCTTGATCCGGTGTAACCATCATATGTCAGCTCATATTACAAGTGTTCAATAACAGTGTTACCAAGTGCAACTGATAGGAAGTGTTACTCAGGATAAGAAGTGTGTACATTTATTAGTTTAGTATTCATTATAGAAGGTCACAGTGGTGACTATTTCACTAAGTTTTACATTGGGAAGTCATAGCCAATGTTACAATGGCAGCAGTAGTGTTTGTCAATGTTACAGTGTCCACTCACAGGATGAGTGGCGCTGCCCAATACTGTCACTATGGCGGTGTGTCCACTCACAGGATGAGTGGCGCTGCCCAATACTGTCACTATGGCGGTGTGTCCACTCACAGGATGAGTGGCGCTGCCCAATACTGTCACTATGGCGGTGTGTCCACTCACAGGATGAGTGCCGCTGCCCAATACTGTCACTATGGCGGTGTGTCCACTCACAGGATGAGTGACGCTGCCCAATACTGTCACTATGGCGGTGTGTCCACTCACAGGATGAGTGCCGCTGCCCAATACTGTCACTATGGCGGTGTGTCCACTCACGGGATGAGTGCCGCTGCCCAATACTGTCACTATGGCGGTGTGTCCACTCACAGGAAGAGTGCCGCTGCCCAATACTGTCACTATGGCGGTGTGTCCACTCACAGGATGAGTGGCGCTCCCAATACTGTCACTATGGCGGTGTGTCCACTCACAGGATGAGTGACGCTGCCCATACTGTCACTATGGCGGTGTGTCCACTCACAGGATGAGTGCCGCTGCCCAATAAACTCGCCCCTCGGGGCAAAATTTAAAATTAAAAAAAATCACTCCGGGTACGGAGCCTATACACCGAGGAGATCGTCTGCCTCACAACAGAGGTACTGTATGTGAAGCCTCGGGAACTCAACTCAGATCACTGGGGTTAAAATCAGACATGGTCATGTCTATTAGATAGACTAATCTATCTGCTGGTGGGGCAGATAATCTATACAATCCAGATCAACACTATTTTACAACAGGAAGATAGCGTCACTCTGCGTCACGACGGACTGCTATCGTCAGATGAAGAAGACTTTAGGAGCGAGACATAACATAGATATATATGATAACTGTGACCATGGGATAACAACCAATAACAGTAAGGCATGAGGGTAACTGGTGACGGCGTGAGGTTAGTCTTCTCTTCTCTTGTAGTGTGTTGTGGCAGTGACACCCTCACCACTCTTAATGAGTAGTGAGTACACCTCCCTCACACCTCCTACACTGCACTACACGCACNCCCGCAAGATAACTTAAGATTTTAAGCGTTGACGAATGTATTTTTTTTGTTTGAGGAGCTGTTCACTTGAGACAGTTAAGCAATTCCCAGCTGCGTCTGGGTACAAGTGACAGGATGAACAACTCAGCGGGTTTCATCCTATTGGGGAGTGTTGTACATGCTGCTATGGTGGTGGGTCCACTCACAGGTTGAGTGGCGCTGCCCAATACTGTCACTATGGCGGTGTGTCCACTCACAGGATGAGTGGCGCTGCCCAATACTGTCACTATGGCAGTGTATCCACTCACAAGATGAGTGACGCTGCCCAATACTGTCAGTATGGCGGTGTGTCCACTCACAGGATGAGTGGCGCTGCCCAATACTGTCACTATGGCGGTGTGTCCACTCACAAGATGAGTGACGCTGCCCAATACTGTCACTATGGCGGTGTCCACTCACAGGATGAGTGACGCTGCCCAATACTGTCACTATGGCGGTGTGTCCACTCACAAGATGAGTGACGCTGCCCAATACTGTCACTATGGCGGTGTGTCCACTTACAGGATGAGTGGCGCTGCCCATACTGTCACTATGGCGGTGTGTCCACTCACAGGATGAGTGGCGCTGCCCAATACTGTCACTATGGCGGTGTGTCCACTCACAGGATGAGTGACGCTGCCCAATACTGTCACTATGACGGTGTGTCCACTCACAGGATGAGTGGCGCTGCCCAATACTGTCACTATGGCGGTGTGTCCACTCACAGGATGAGTGACGCTGCCCAATACTGTCACTATGGTGGTGTGTCCACTCACAGGATGAGTGGCGCTGCCCAATACTGTCACTATGGCGGTGTGTCCACTCACAGGATGAGTGGCGCTGCCCAATACTGTCACTATGGCGGTGTGTCCACTCACAGGATGAGTGACGCTGCCCAATACTGTCACTATGGCGGTGTGTCCACTCACAGGATGAGTGATGTTGCCCAATAAACTCGCCCCTCGGGGCAAAATTTTTTAATGAAAAAAAAAACAGCAGAAGCATCAACAACAGCAACAGGAGGGGCGACCTTCAGCATACAGTGAACCCAGCCTCCCCCCCCCCCCCCGTGCACCAAGCCCCTCCCCCCCCCGTGCACTCTCCCCTCAACATTTATGAATGAGGCGCTGGTGTGAGGTGCTGTGACCCTCCTGGAGGCTCCCGGGGTCAAGGGACGCCAGCCCCCCCCCCCCCCCCGGAGTACTCTCCCAGGGCCACACTCTCCCTCCAGTACACTGTGCTCACCACTGGAGGCGTCGTAGTACACCATCAGTGGTTTCGTGGACCCAGTGTATGATATGGCCAAGTTGGTGCTGGATGAGAGTACTCTGGTGGCGTATCTCTCTACTCTCTCTCTCTACTTTGTTTTCTATAGCTTTGTTATATATATATATATATATATATATATATATATATATATATATATATATATATATATATATATATATATATATATATATATATATATATATATATATATCCAGGTTACAATTAACTATATTAGACAATAAACATTTTTCAACTTACGAATTTGTAAATTCAACTTTCTATTGTGCACTGTCACACAAGGGCAGGGATGAGTTCGTAAGTGATGCAGCTTAAAAATATAATATAAATTTTCTTCATTCTTTAAAATGGACAAGCAAATTTTGGATAATTGTTAGGATGTCGTCCAGAACACCTGAGTCAATGAAATAGTTACACAGTTGGTGGTACAAGAGGCCAGGAGGTCTAAAGTCCTTTACGGTTTCACAGTCAGCAATCTTGAGGTTATCTTGAGGTTATCTTGAGATGATTTCGGGGCTTTTTAGTGTCCCCGCGGCCCGGTCCTCGACCAGGCCTCCACCCCAGGAAGCAGCCCGTGACAGCTGACTAACACCCAGGTACCTATTTAATGCTACGTAACAGGGGCATAGGGTGAAAGAAACTCTGCCCATTGTTTCTCGCCGGCGCCTGGGATCGAACCCAGGACCACCGGATCACAAGTCCAGCGTGCTGTCCGCTCGGCCGTCCGGCTCCCCCCAATATATAGTGTTCAATAACAAGAACAATATAGTGTTCTAGTGAATGCGTTAAAGGTTTATCACAGAGTTTACAATCTGAATATTCTGGTTGTGGCTCAGCCTCACTAACCTGCCAGATGTGTCTATAGCCAAGGCGAATTACCACAATGACTACATCACATTGCCTGGTCAGGTTACTGTGCTGACCATACTAATAACTATTATTGCAAAAGTTGTCAAAGCTTTTAATAAAAGCTAAAGTGAATGTTCGAGTCCCCGCTCATTCTCAAGGCTCCACACATCCCTCCCTTGTGTGTGGCTCGCTGTTTAAGTGCCTCACATCCCACTTATGATAGTAAATGATAGTACTTATACTGACTTCTTAGTAGAAAGTGCCAATATGTAGTGATGGTCCACCAGAAAGTTGACTTTTGTGTTACTGAATTTGGACAATCAAAACTTTTTGATGACGGAACCACAACTCAGAAGATGGAGACGCGAAAACGTATGGGTCCGTCGTGGAGCATTACCAAGTGGCGGGCGGCCAGGACGGACCGACACACGGTAGTGTAAAGTGTGTGGACAAAGACAGGGACACACACTAGAACACTATATCTTGGATTGTAGTAAAATTGAGCCATTTAGAGATAGATCTAAACTCACTCTGTATGATATGGCAACCTATCTTATTACCATGGGAAATTACCTGAATACTTGCACTGTATCCATATTTCGCTTCCAGTAGATGAACGACATATGAGATTCAGAAACAAGTAGTGTATTTTTGAAGACTAACAATAAACAGAAGCTCCCCTATGACTCTGTAATGTCCCCATTGGTCAAACTATTATGTATTAGCGATAAGACCTACCATTAATGTATGATGACTTACTGTAAATATGTAGCTCTTGTAATAGCACTTTCTCTGTAACTAGCTGACATTGTAACTATAAGGTGTGAAGGATAGATGAAATTGTTTATGTAATAATCTAAGATGAGGTCTGATAAAGACCTTTTGTGCCCTCTGTAATGCTTTTTGCGCTACCGCTCACAGGATGAGTATGGGGTGCACAATAAACTAGCCGCCTTCGGCGGCAACAATCAAAATCAATCAACGGTGGCTTCTCCGTCTTCTGAGTCGTGGCTCCGTCTTCACCTCTCCACCACCTTATCGTCACGCATCGTCTGCATAAACATTTACACGTAATAGAACTATAAGACCTAACCTAACCTAACCTGCCCAACCTGACCTGCCCTAAGCAACCTAACCTAACCTCTACTAGCAATTTTGGGCCTAGTAAATGCTATCCTAGACATAATATAGTACATATATATGGGCTATACTAGACCAGAGAACATTTAAGTTTGGCTTTTAGCTTCATTTTTGGCGGACTATAAAATTAAAGTACAATAAGTAGTTTACAGGTTGATGACGACATCTTGGAGGTGAGACTCAACAGTCACTATAAGTACTGTTAGGTGAGCAGATGTGTTGGAATGTTAGGTCCCGTATGGCTGGTTCCCCTAGCAGCCCCGCTGTCTACCGTTGTAGGGGGGGGGGGTTGTGGTGGGGGGAGGGGGGTTGTGGTGGGGGGAGGGGGGGTTGTGGTGGGGGGAGGGGGTTGTGGTGGGGGGAGGGGGGTTGTGGTGGGGAGGGGGGTTGTGGTGGGGGGAGGGGGGTTGTGGTGGGGGAGGGGGTTGTGGTGGGGGGAGGGGGGGGGTTGTGGTCGGGGGAGGGGGGTTGTGGTGGGGGGAGGGGGTTTGTGGTGGGGGGAGGGGGTTGTGGTGGGGGAGGGGGGTTTGTGGGGGGGGAGGGGGGTTTTGTGGTGGGGAGGGGGGGTTTGTGGTGGGGGAGGGGGGGTTTTGTGGTGGGGAGGAAGGGGTTTGGTGGGGGGAGGGGGGTTGTGGTGGGGGAGGGGTTGTGTGGGGGGGAGGAGGAGTTGTGGTGGGGGAGGGGGAGTTGTGGTGGGGGAGGGGGGTTGTGGTGGGGGGAGGGGGGTTTGTGGTGGGGGGAGGGGGGTTTGTGTGGGGGGAGGGGGTTTTGGTGGGGGAGGGGGTTGTGGTGGGGGGAGGGGGGTTGTGGTGGGGGGAGGGGGTTGTGGTGGGGGGAGGGGGGTTGTGGTGGGGGGAGGGGGTTGTGGTGGGGGGAGGGGGGTTGTGGTGGGGAGGGGGTTTGTGGTGGGGGGAGGGGGGTTTTGGTGGGGGAGGGGGGGGGTTGTGGTGGGGGAGGGGGGTTTTGTGGTGGGGGAGGAAGGGGTTTTGGTGGGGGGAGGGGGTTAGCACCGGGAGAAAAGCGAAAGGAACTTTGTAACCACAGCACCAACATGGATTCAGGGATGGCAGGTCCTGCCTCACAGGGGTTACTTGAATTCTACGATCCGGCAACACAAATTAAGGCCAAGAAAGAAAGGGTGGGCAGACTGCATATTTTTGGATTGTCGAAAGCCTTTGATACAGTGCCAACCACTAAGAGGCTGTTGAAAAAGCTGGAGATGCAGGCTGGAGTGAAAGGGAAGTTACTCCGTTGGATACAGGAGTACCTACGCAACAGGAGACCAAATGAGTCAGTGTGAGGGGTGAGGTTCTCAGATTGCGAGACGTTACGAGTGGAGTCCCGCAGGGGTCAGTCCCTTGGACCTATACTGTTTCTGATATATGTAAATGATCCTCCCAGAGGGTATAGAATCGTTTCTCTCAATGACTGCCGATGATGCAAAAATTATGAGGAGGGTTGAAACTGGGGACGATAGTAGGAGGCTACAAGACGACCTAGACAGACTTGAGTGAATGGTCCAACACAAAGGGCTGTTGAAGTTCAACCCGAGTAAATGCAAAGTAATGAAAACTAGGCAGTGGAAACAGGCAGGCCAGGACCACCAGGGATACAGAATAGGAGATGCAGTAACTTAATGAAACGGATAGAGAGAAAGATCTAGGAAACACACAAAACCTGTCTCCTAAAGCACACATAAAAAAATTACATCTGAGGCACAGGCGAGGCTGGCTAACATCAGACAGCGTTCAGGGAACCTGTGTAAGGCATCACTTCAGAATCTTGTACACACCACATATGTAAGACCAATCCTGGAGTATGCAGCCCCAGCATGGAGCCCGTACCTTGTCAAGCACAAGTCGAAGCTGGAAAAAGTCCAAAGGTATGCCACTAGGACTAGTCCCAGAACTAGAGCAGAGTTACGAGGAAAGGCTGCGGGAAATGCACCTTACGACACTGGAAGACAGAAGAGTAAGGGGAGATATGATCACAACCTTACAAAATCCTCAGAGGAATCGACCGGGTAGACAAGGGACAAAACTATTCAACACTGAGGGGACGCGAACAAGGGTGACACAGGTGAAACTGAGTACCCACATGAGCCACAGAGACGTTAGAAAGGAACTTTTTCAGTGTCAGAGTAGTTAACGGATGGAATGCTTTAGGCATGATGTGGTGGAGGCTGACTCCATACACAGTTTCAAGGTAGATATGATAGAGCCCAAGTTGGCTCGGGAATCTGTCACCAGGTGATTGATAGTTGAGAGGCGGGACCAAAGAGCCAAAGCTCAACCCCCGCAAGCACAAATAGGTGAGGTACAAATAGGTGAGGTACACACAGACACACACACACCACACACACACACACACACACACAACACACACACACCACACACACACACACACACACACCACACACAGCCTCCCATGATGGGCCCCCTCTGTGGAGGGGGCCCATCATATCTACACTTGCCCAATAGGCTCGGAACCTGTACATTAGTTGATTGACCGTTGAGAGGCGGGACCAAAGAGCCAGAGCTCAAACCCCCGCAAGCACAACTAGGTGAGTA
>WNGS01000167.1:6909-18930 GCA_020271785.1 Procambarus virginalis | reverse complement strand
ACACTACAGGTGTAGGAGCGGACACAACACCACCACCCTGGACACTACAGGAGCCCTCCGCAGCACCCTGCACTCTCCTTCTTAGATTATTAATGTTTTCCTTCGAAAGGACAAGTCAACCGCTGGAAGACGAGTATGTTGTGCCATATACAAACATGAGAGAACCACAACATTAGCAGAGTAATATTGATACTGAAGTTACAGTAGCGAGTTACTGGTACTCTAGAGTATAGTAAGGAGTTACTGGTACTCTACAGTATAGTACGGATTACTGGTACTCTAGAGTATAGTAAGGAGTTACTGGTACTCTAGAGTATAGTAAGGAGTTACGGGTACTCTACAGTATAGTAAGGAGTTACTGGTACTCTACAGTATAGTAAGGAGTTACTGGTACTCTACAGTATAGTAAGGAGTTACTGGTACTCTAGAGTATAGTAAGGAGTTACTGGTACTCTACAGTATAGTAAGGATTACGGTACTCTACAGTATAGTAAGGAGTTACTGGTACTCTACAGTACACAACGAGTTACTGGTACTCTACAGTATAGTAAGGAGTACTGGTACTCTACAGTACACAACGAGTTACTGGTACTCTACAGTATAGTAAGGAGTTACTGGTACTCTACAGTACACAACGGTTACTGGTACTCTATAGTATAGTAAGGATTTACTGGTACTCTACAGTATAGTAAGGAGTTACTGGTACTCTACAGTATAGTAAGGAGTTACTGGTACTCTACAGTACACAACGAGTTACTGGTACTCTACAGTATAGTAAGGAGTTACTGGTACTCTACAGTACACAACGAGTTACTGGTACTCTACACTACAGTAACAAGTTACTAATACTCCAATTACAAAATGTTAATACTTTAATTACAAAATTAAATGCAGCGCAATACTGACGCTTGGTGAGGAAGGTTAGGTGGGTTGGTTGGGTTGTGACGCCTCGTCTGGTACCCTTAACTACCCAATTGTTGACGGAGGGCTGACTGGTGCCCTCCACAGTGTGGTGTGTGAGGGCTGACTGGTGCCCTCCACAGTGTGGTGTGTGAGGGCTGACTGGTGCCCTCCACAGTGTGTGTGTGAGGGCTGACTGGTGCCCTCCACAGTGTGGGTGTGAGGGCTGACTGGTGCCCTCCACAGTGTGGTGTGTGAGGGCTGACTGGTGCCCTCCACAGTGTGGTGTGTGAGGCTGACTGGTGCCCTCCACAGTGTGAGGGCTGACTGGTGCCCTCCACAGTGTGAGGGCTGACTGGTGCCCTCCACAGTGTGGTGTGTGAGGGCTGACTGGTGCCCTCCACAGTGTGGGGGCTGACTGGTGCCCTCCACAGTGTGAGGGCTGACTGGTGCCCTCCACAGTGTGGTGTGTGAGGGCTGACTGGTGCCCTCCACAGTGTGAGGGCTGACTGGTGCCCTCCACAGTGTGAGGGCTGACTGGTGCCCTCCACAGTGTGGTGTGTGAGGGCTGACTGGTGCCCTCCACAGTGTGAGGGCTGACTGGTGCCCTCCACAGTGTGGTGTGTGAGGGCTGACTGGTGCCCTCCACAGTGTGGGGGCTGACTGGTGCCCTCCACAGTGTGAGGGCTGACTGGTGCCCTCCACAGTGTGGTGTGTGAGGGCTGACTGGTGCCCTCCACAGTGTGAGGGCTGACTGGTGCCCTCCACAGTGTGAGGGCTGACTGGTGCCCTCCACAGTGTGGTGTGTGAGGGCTGACTGGTGCCCTCCACAGTGTGGTGTGTGAGGGCTGACTGGTGCCCTCCACAGTGTGGGGCTGACTGGTGCCCTCCACAGTGTGATGGCTGACTGGTGCCCTCCACAGTGTGTGGCTGAGTCAATCACTAACACTCAACACACCCTCAAGCACGTAATTAAAGAATAAACAATAACAGCAGTTTTGGTCATTACGTCCATTGTGCTTGCGGGGGTTGAGCTCTGGCTCTTTGGTCCCGCCTCTCAACCGTCAATCAACTGGTGTACATATTCCTGAGCCTATTGGGCTCTATCATATCTACACTTGAAACTGTGTATGGAGTCAGCCTCCACCACATCACTGCCTAATGCATTCCATTTGTCAACCACTCTGACACTGAAAAGTTCTTTCTAATATCACTGTGGCTCATTTGGGCACTCAGTTTCCACCTGTGTCCCCTTGTGCGTGTACCCCTTGTGTTAAATAGACTATATAGGGTAGACTATCTACCCTATCAATTCCCGTCAGAATCTTGAATGTGGTGATCATGTCCCCCTAACCCTTGTCTTCCAGCGAAGTGAGGTTTAATTCCCGTAGTCTCTCCTCGTAGCTCATACCTCTCAGCTCGGGCACTAGTCTGGTGGCAAACCTTTGAACCTTTTCCAGTTTAGTCTTATCCTTGACTAGATATGGACTCCATGCTGGGGCTGCATACTCCAGGATTGGCCTGACATATGTGGTATACAAAGTTCTGAATGATTCTTTACACAAGTTTCTGAATGCCGTTCGTATGTTGGCCAGCCTGGCATATGCCGCTGATGTTATCCTCTTGATATGTGCTGCAGGAGACAGGTCTGGCGTGATATCAACCCCCAAGTCTTTTTCTTTCTCTGACTCTTGAAGTATTTCATCTCCCAGATGAGGAAATGTATGTAACCTGAGTGTGAAGGTGTGTGTATAGCATACATGTGTGTGTGTGTGTATAGCATACCATGTGTGTATATAGCATACCATGTGTGTGTATAGCATACATGTGTGTGTGTGTATAGCATACCATGTGTGTGTGTATAGCATACCATGTGTGTGTGTATAGCATACCATGTGTGTGTGTATAGCATACCATGTGTGTGTGTATAGCATACCATGTGTGTGTGTATAGCATACCATGTGTGTGTATAGCATACCATGTGTGTGTATAGCATACCATGTGTGTGTATAGCATACCATGTGTGTGTGTATAGCATACCATGTGTGTGTATAGCATACCATGTGTGTGTATAGCATACCATGTGTGTGTATAGCATACCATGTGTGTGTGTATAGCATACCATGTGTGTGTATAGCATACCATGTGTGTGTGTATAGCATACCATGTGTGTGTATAGCATACCATGTGTGTGTGTATAGCATACCATGTGTGTGTATAGCATACCATGTGTGTGTGTATAGCATACCATGTGTGTGTATAGCATACCATGTGTGTGTGTATAGCATACCATGTGTGTGTATAGCATACTATGTGTGTGTGTATAGCATACCATGTGTGTGTATAGCATACCATGTGTGTGTATAGCAAACACGAGACACTCACAACTTATCCTCTGGAACTTACAACACTCATTCCAAGTGTCCCTTCCCCTCCCCCCCTCCCCCAGCCCCCCCTCCCCAGCCCTTCCCCCCCCCCAGCCCTCCCCCCCCCCCCGTCCCTTGTTCACAACTAGAGCGGACATCCAGGTGTTGCTGCTGTTCTTGTTCTACTTGTTTTGTTATTGTCGTACTTGTTGTTAGTACTGATGAATGGTGCTGGTGATCACTGAGACGTCACCACTGTGGACGTCACCACTGTGGACGTCACCACTGTGGACGTCACCACTGTGGACGTCACCACTGTGGACGTCACCACTGAGGACGTCACCACTGTGGACGTCACCACTGTGGACGTCACCACTGAGGACGTCACCACTGAGACGTCACCACTGAGACGTCACCACTGTGGACGTCACCACTGTGGACGTCACCACAGTGGACGTCACCACTGTGGACGTCACCACTGTGGACGTCACCACAGAGGACGTCACCACTGAGGACGTCACCACAGAGGACGTCACCACTGAGGACGTCACCACAGAGGACGTCACCACTGAGGACGTCACCACAGAGGACGTCACCACTGAGGACGTCACTGAGGACGTCACCACTGAGGACGTCACCACTGAGGACGTCACCACTGAGGACGTCACTGAAGACGTCACCACTGAGGACGTCACCACAGAGGACGTCACCACTGAAGACGTCACCACTGAGGACGTCACCACTGAGGACGTCACCACAGAGGACGTCACCACAGAGGACGTCACCACTGAGGACGTCACCACTGAGGACGTCACCACTGAGGACGTCACCACTGAGGACGTCACCACTGAGGACGTCACCACTGAGGACGTCACCACTGAGGACGTCACCACAGAGGACGTCACCACTGAGGACGTCAACACTGAGGACGTCACCACTGAGGACGTCACCACTGAGGACGTCACCACTGAGGACGTCACCACTGAGGACGTCACCACTGAGGACGTCACCACTGAGGACGTCACCACTGAGGACGTCACCACTGAGGACGTCACCACAGAGGACGTCACCACTGAGGACGTCACCACAGAGGACGTCACCACTGAGGACGTCACTGAGGACGTCACCACTGAGGACGTCACCACAGAGGACGTCACCACTGAGGACGTCACCACTGAGGACGTCAACACTGAGCAAGTATTGTATATCAAAATATTGCAAATAAACCGACGCAGTTATTTTGCTTATATATTGACAACATTTGGTTGACACATGTGGCTTTGTGAGGGTGATGAAGGCGGGGACCGAGAGCTGGAGTCTTGCCTCTTGCAAGGTCAGCGTCGTGGAGAGTAGTTAACAGTGGCCAGAGAGGGGCGCCGCCCCCCTCTTGCTTAATACGTAATTAATTAATAATTAGTGGTGACATGTACTCACACATGAGGCAGGTGTGTGAGTACACATGTGGGAGGTGTGTACCAGTCACCCCAACCTGAACGGAGGCAGGTGTGTGAGTACACATGTGGGAGGTGTGTACCAGTCACCCCAACCTGAGCGGAGGCAGGTGTGTGAGTACACATGTGGGAGGTGTGTACCAGTCACCCCAACCTGAGCGGAGGCAGGTGTGTGAGTACACATGTGGGAGGTGTGTACCAGTCACCCCAACCTGAGCGGAGGCAGGTGTGTGAGTACACATGTGGGAGGTGTGTACCAGTCACCCCAACCTGAACGGAGGCAGGTGTGTGAGTACACATGTGGGAGGTGTGTACCAGTCACCCCAACCTGAGCGGAGGCAGGTGTGTGAGTACACATGTGGGAGGTGTGTACCAGTCACCCCAACCTGAGCGGAGGCAGGTGTGTGAGTACACATGTGGGAGGTGTGTACCAGTCACCCCAACCTGAGCGGAGGCAGGTGTGTGAGTACACATGTGGGAGGTGTGTACCAGTCACCCCAACCTGAGCGGAGGCAGGTGTGTTAGTACACATGTGGGAGGTGTGTACCAGTCACCCCAACCTGAGCGGAGGCAGGTGTGTGAGTACACATGTGGGAGGTGTGTACCAGTCACCCCAACCTGAGCGGAGGCAGGTGTGTGAGTACACATGTGGGAGGTGCGTACCAGCCCCCCCCCCCCACCTGAGCGGAGGCAGGTGTGTGAGTACACATGTGGGAGGTGTGTACCAGCCCCCCCCCACCTGAGCGGAGGCAGGTGTGTGAGTACACATGTGGGAGGTGTGTACCAGTCACCCCAACCTGAGCGGAGGCAGGTGTGTGAGTACACATGTGAGAGGTGTGTACCAGTCACCCCAACCTGAGCGGAGGCAGGTGTGTGAGTACACATGTGGGAGGTGCGTACCAGCCCCCCCCCCCCACCTGAGCGGAGGCAGGTGTGTGAGTACACATGTGGGAGGTGTGTACCAGCCCCCCCCACCTGAGCGGAGGCAGGTGTGTGAGTACACATGTGGGAGGTGTGTACCAGTCACCCCAACCTGAGCGGAGGCAGGTGTGTGAGTACACATGTGAGAGGTGTGTACCAGTCACCCCAACCTGAGCGGAGGCAGGTGTGTGAGTACACATGTGGGAGGTGCGTACCAGCCCCCCCACCTGAGCGGAGGCAGGTGTGTGAGTACACATGTGGGAGGTGCGTACCAGCCCCCCCCCCACCTGAGCGGAGGCAGGTGTGTGAGTACACATGTGGGAGGTGTGTACCAGCCCCCCCCCCCCCCACCTGAGCGGAGGCAGGGGGGGGCTGGAAATCTCAGAAACCTCCCTTTATAAATGAAAATATATAATATATTAATATTATATTATTAATATAATATAATGGCCGCCAGGGTGAGACTCACCAGGCAGCCAGGGTGAGACTCACCAGGCGGCCAGGGTGAGACTCACCAGGCGGCCAGGGTGAGACTCACCAGGCAGCCAGGGTGAGACTCACCAGGCGGCCAGGGTGAGACTCACCAGGCGGCCAGGGTGAGACTCACCAGGCGGCCAGGGTGAGACTCACCAGGCAGCCAGGGTGAGACTCACCAGGCGACCAGGGTGAGACTCACCAGGCGGCCAGGGTGAGGCTCACCAGGCGGCCAGGGTGAGACTCACCAGGCAGCCAGGGTGAGACTCACCAGGCGGCCAGGGTGAGACTCACCAGGCAGCCAGGGTGAGACTCACCAGGCGGCCAGGGTGAGACTCACCAGGCGGCCAGGGTGAGACTCACCAGGCAGCCAGGGTGAGACTCACCAGGCGGCCAGGGTGAGACTCACCAGGCGGCCAGGGTGAGACTCACCAGGCGGCCAGGGTGAGACTCACCAGGCAGCCAGGGTGAGACTCACCAGGCGACCAGGGTGAGACTCACCAGGCGGCCAGGGTGAGGCTCACCAGGCGGCCAGGGTGAGGGTCACCAGGCGGCCAGGGTGAGGCTCACCAGGCGGCCAGGGTGAGGGTCACCAGGCGGCCAGGGTGAGGGTCACCAGGCGGCCAGGGTAAGACTCACCAGGCAGCCAGGGTGAGGCTCACCAGGCGGCCAGGGTGAGACTCACCAGGCGGCCAGGGTGAGGCTCACCAGGCAGCCAGGGTGAGGCTCACCAGGCGGCCAGGGTGAGGCTCACCAGGCAGCCAGGGTGAGGCTCACCAGGCGGCCAGGGTAAGACTCACCAGGCAGCCAGGGTGAGGCTCACCAGGCGGCCAGGGTGAGACTCACCAGGCGGCCAGGGTGAGGCTCACCAGGCAGCCAGGGTGAGGCTCACCAGGCGGCCAGGGTGAGACTCACCAGGCAGCCAGGGTGAGACTCACCAGGCGGCCAGGGTGAGGCTCACCAGGCGGCCAGGGTGAGACTCAGCAGGCAGCCAGGGTGAGGCTCACCAGGCGGCCAGGGTGAGACTCACCAGGCAGCCAGGGTGAGGCTCACCAGGCGGCCAGGGTGAGACTCAGCAGGCAGCCAGGGTGAGGCTCACCAGGCAGCCAGGGTGAGACTCACCAGGCGGCCAGGGTGAGACTCACCAGGCGGCCAGGGTGAGGCTCACCAGGCGGCCAGGGTGAGACTCACCAGGCGGCCAGGGTGAGACTCACCAGGCGGCCAGGGTGAGACTCACCAGGCGGCCAGGGTGAGACTCACCAGGCGGCCAGGGTGAGACTCACCAGGCGGCAGGGTGAGACTCACCAGGCGGCCAGGGTGAGACTCACCAGGCGGCCAGGGTGAGACTCAGCAGGCAGCCAGGGTGAGGCTCACCAGGCGGCCAGGGTGAGACTCACCAGGCGGCCAGGGTGAGACTCACCAGGCGGCCAGGGTGAGACTCAGCAGGCAGCCAGGGTGAGGCTCACCAGGCGGCCAGGGTGAGACTCACCAGGCGGCCAGGGTGAGACTCAGCAGGCAGCCAGGGTGAGGCTCACCAGGCGGCCAGGGTGAGACTCACCAGGCGGCCAGGGTGAGACTCACCAGGCGGCCAGGGTGAGACTCAGCAGGCAGCCAGGGTGAGGCTCACCAGGCGGCCAGGGTGAGACTCACCAGGCGGCCAGGGTGAGACTCAGCAGGCAGCCAGGGTGAGGCTCACCAGGCGGCCAGGGTGAGACTCACCAGGCAGCCAGGGTGAGACTCACCAGGCGGCCAGGGTGAGACTCAGCAGGCAGCCAGGGTGAGGCTCACCAGGCGGCCAGGGTGAGACTCACCAGGCGGCCAGGGTGAGACTCAGCAGGCAGCCAGGGTGAGGCTCACCAGGCGGCCAGGGTGAGACTCACCAGGCAGCCAGGGTGAGACTCACCAGGCGGCCAGGGTGAGACTCAGCAGGCAGCCAGGGTGAGGCTCACCAGGCGGCCAGGGTGAGACTCACCAGGCAGCCAGGGTGAGACTCACCAGGCGGCCAGGGTGAGACTCACCAGGCAGCCAGGGTGAGACTCACCAGGCAGACTCAGGCACGGGGTTGTGAGTGAGGAGGACAGGTCAACGTCCGTCCTGAGGGGGGGGGGGAGCCCCCACTCACACCCCACCTTAACTCACTCCTCCCCCTCCCCCACTAACACATTATCCTACACCCTGCACCCTGTACCCTACACCCTGTACCCTGTACCCTTCACCCTGTACCCTACATCCTGTACCCTACACCCTACACCCTGTACCCTACACCCTGTACCCTGTACCCTACACCCTGTACCCTGTACCCTACACCCTGTACCCTACATCCTGTACCCTACACCCTACACCCTGTACCCTACACCCTGCACCCTGTACCCTACACCCTGTACCCTACACCCTGTACCCTACATCCTGTACCCTACACCCTACACCCTGTACCCTACACCCTGTACCCTACACCCTGTACCCTACACCCTACACCATGCACCCTGTACCCTGTACCCTACACCCTGCACCCTGTACCTACACCCTACACCCTGTACCCTGCACCCTGTACCCTACACCCTGCACTCTGTACACTGCGCCCTACACCCTGTACCCTACACCCTACACCCTGCACTCTGTACACTGCGCCCTACACCCTGTACCCTGCACCCTACACCCTGTACCCTGTATCCTACTCCCTGCACTCTGTACACTGCGCCCTACACCCTGTACCCTACACCCTACACCCTGCACTCTGTATCCTGCGCTCTACACCCTGCACCCTGTACCCTACACCCTACACCCTGTACCCTGCACTGTTTGGGACCTGCACCCTACACCCTGTACCCTGTATCCTACTCCCTGCACTCTGTACACTGCGCCCTACACCCTGTACCCTACACCCTGCACTCTGTACACTGCGCCCTACACCCTGTACCCTACACCCTACACCCTACACCCTGTACCCTGCACTCTGTACACTGCGCCCTACACCCTGTACCCTACACCCTACACCCTCGCGGCATACACCAGCTTTACTCTTGATATTTCCCTGCCTTACACAACACTCACCCTTCACCACACCCTCCTCTCTCCCCCAGCCTGTCACCCTACCTTCACCCCAACACCCTCACACCTGTACACCATCTCCCTGCCATACCTTGAGGTTACCTTGAGGTGTTTCCGGGCCTTAGCGTCCCCGCGGCCCGGTCGTCGACCAGGCCTCCTGGTTGCTGGACTGGTCAACCAGGCTGTTGGACGCGGCTGCTCGCAGCCTGACGTATGAGTCACAGCCTGGTTGATCAGGTATCCTTTGGAGGTGCTTATCAAGTTCTCTCTTCAACACTGTGAGGGGTCTGCCAGTTATGTCCCTTATGTGTAGTGGAAGCGTGTTGAACAGTCTCGGGCCTCTGATGTTGATAGTTCTCTCTTGAACACTGTGAGGGGTCGGCCAGTTATGTCCCTTATGTGTAGTGGAAGCGTGTTGAACAGTCTCGGGCCTCTGATGTTGATAGTTCTCTCTTGCACACTGTGAGGGGTCGGCCAGTTATGTCCCTTATGTGTAGCCGGAACGTGTTGAACAGTCTCGGGCCTCTGATGTTGATAGAGTTCTCTCTCAGAGTACCAGTTGCACCTCTGCTTTTCAACGGGGGTATTCTGCACATCCTGCCATGTCTTCTGGTCTCATGTGATGTTATTTCTGCGTGCAGGTTTGGGACCAGCCCCTCTAATATTTTCCACGTATAGATTATTATGTATCTCTCCCGCCTGCGCTCAAGGGAGTACAGATTTAGGCTCTTTAGTCGGTCCCAATAGTTTAGATGCTTTACTGAGTGGATTCTAGCAGTAAAGGATCTCTGCACGCTCTCCAGGTCAGCAATTTCTCCAGCTGTGAAAGGAGCTGTCATTGTGCAGCAGTACTCCACTCTAGAGAGCACTAGCGTCTTGAAAAGTATCATCATCGGTATAGCATCTCTAGTGTGAAAAGTTCTTGTTATCCAACCTGTCATTTTTCTTGCAGTTGTGACGGCCACTTTATTGTGTTCTTTAAAGGTAAGGTCTTCCGACATGAGTACACCCAAAACCTTCAGGGGAGGATTTGGGTGTACGACCACCACACCTCTACACCTCCTCCCTGCCATCACCACAACACTGAGGACGGGCTGAGTGTTGGGAGCAACAACGAGGTGAAACACTGGCTTGAGCGGGCGCTTCTCTGCCAAGGAAAGGCAAGTGTTGCAACCAGTGAGGGCAGAGAGTATTGCAGTGGTGACCTGTGCAACACGGGAGGCTCACTGTACCCCAGCCCATCACTCATCTTACAGCTGCACCTCATCTCATGAAGGATGACTCACATACACCCATCTTTCCTCAAGTTAACGCCAGCGAATTTTTGCTTCATTTCCGTGGGCTGGTTACTTACAGGTTGTGAGTTACCTCACGACACTGTGCTACCTCAACCCTTACCTATCACTGCCTACTTAGCATGGCTTAGATAACAGTACTTACCTATGAGTGACTACGAGTGAGGTGAAGCTCTTTATACCCCGTCAACAGGCCTTGTTTTACCTGTTGCCTCACAGGTTAATTGTCATGCACATTCTTTATCGAATCTGGTGGTAGACATGTGGTGAGGCAGGGGTGAGTGACGGGGTGAGGCAGGGGTGAGTGACGGGGGTGAGGCAGGGGTGAGTGACGGGGGTGAGGCAGGGGTGAGTGACGGGGGTGAGTGACGGGGGTGAGTGACGGGGGTGAGGCAGGGGTGAGTGACGGAGGTGAGGCAGGGTGAGTGACGGGGGTGAGGCAGGGGTGAGTGACGGGGGTGAGGCAGGGGTGAGTGACGGGGGTGAGGCAGGGGTGAGTGACGGGGGTGAGGCAGGGGTGAGTGACGGGGGTGAGGCAGGGTGAGTGACGGGGGTGAGGCAGGGTGAGTGACGGGGGTGAGGCAGGGGTGAGTGACGGGGGTGAGGCAGGGGTGAGTGACGGGGGTGAGGCAGGGGTGAGTGACGGGGGTGAGGCAGGGGTGAGTGACGGAGGTGAGGCAGGGGTTGAGTGACGGGGGTGAGTGCAGGTCAGGGAGGTGGTCGTAGGAGTGGGCTGGCAACAGGCCGAGACTCCGGAAAGTACCAGCCAACTCCGACCGAAGATAGCCCGCACCATTTCCCTCCCAGACGAGCACGTGTACGTACACTCACACACAACACACACACACACACACCACACACACACTCACCACACACACACACACACACACACACACACACACACACACACACCACACACACACACACACACACACAGCCTCCCATGATGGTCCCCCTCTGTGGGAGGGCTGGCCCATCAGCAATCCTACCATTGCCCAAGAGGCTCAGGAACCGTACCATGTTGATTGACCGTTGATGAGGCGGGAGACAAAGGCAGAGCTCAAACCCCCGTACCCAAGCACAACTAGATAATACACACACAGCCAGGGTGGCCGAGTGCGGACAGCACGCTGGGCACGTGATCCGGTGGTCCCGGGTTCGATCACCGGGCGCCAGTGAGACAACGCATGGGCAGAGTTTTCTTTCACCCTGATGTTCCTGGTTACCTAGCAGTAATAGGTACCTGGGAGTTAGTCAGCTGTCACGGGCTGCTTCCTGGTGTATTGTGTGGTGCGGTGTGGGAAAAAACAGTATAGTAAACAAGTTGATGGACAGTTGAGAGGCGGTGCCGGTCAAAGCAGAGCTCATCCCTCGCAAGCACAACTAGGTGAACACACAAAACAGACAAATCAGTAGAGACTAAAAATCTAATACAACAAATGTATGATGCACAGTCAAACAAAAGTGGGGAACTGCGAAGAAAGGCAACTAATGACAGACACCCCCCCCTACCCTACCCCTCCCACACCCACCTCCCTCCCTCCCACCCCTATATAATAGCCAAAA
>WNGS01000166.1:15610-44004 GCA_020271785.1 Procambarus virginalis | reverse complement strand
GCTACGCTCATGGTGTCCTGTCTACCCAGCACTCTTTGTCATATAAAGCTTTTAAGTTACTGACGGTTTTGGCCTCCACCACCTTTTCACCTAACTTGTTCCAACCATCTACCACTCTGTTTACAAAAGTGAATTTTCGTATATTTCTCCGGCAGCTTTGTTTCGTTAGTTTAAATCTATGACCTCTTGTTCTTGAAATTCTGGGTCTCAGGAATTCTTCCCTATAAATTTTATCGATTCCAGTTACTATTTTGAACGTAATGATCATATCGCCTCTTTTTCTTCTATCTTCTAGTTTTTGCATATTTAATGCCTCTAACCTCTCCTAGTAGCTCTTGTCCTTCAGTTCTGGGAGCCACTTAGTGGCATGTCGTTGTACCTTTTCCAGTTTGTTGATGTCCTTCTTAAGATATGGGCACCATACAACCGCTGCATATTCCAGCCTTGGTCTAACAAAAGTCGTAAACAATTTCTTTAGTATTTCGCCATCCATGTATTTAAAAGCAATTCTGAAGTTTCGAAAGTGCAGCATAGGTTCCTCGCACAATGTTCTTAATGTGGTCCTCAGGTGACAGTTTTCTATCTAGAACCACCCCTAGATCCCTTTCTTTGTCAGAATTCTTTAAAAATTTCTCACATAATTTATAGGTTGTGTGGGGTCGATGTTCTCCAATTCCACATTCCATAACATGGCATTTATTCACCTTAAATTCCATTTGCCACGTGTTGCTCCATATGCTTATTTTGTCCAGGTCTTCTTACAAAAAAATACAAATACAAATATTTATTCAGGTAAAGTACATACATACAAGGTGAAATACAAAAGTTGATGGATTTATAGATAGAGCTAGTATATACAATGCCTAAAGCCACTATTATGCAAAGCGTTTCAGGCAGGAAAAACACTAAGACTAAAACTTAATACTAACTGAGATTAAAGTATAAATTGTGTTGTGAAAAATAAGAAAAAAATGAAAAAAAAGGGGGCGGGGAAAAAAACTTGGCAGAAAAAAGCAAAAATACAATTTGGTCAACAAACAGCATTGTTTAAAATCGTAGACATGGGTTGACATTTACGAGTGAGGTAGGTTACATTGAGTTAATTAGGTAGTACTTAGTTTTTATCTTAAACTGGTTGGGAGAGGTACAGTCTTTAACATAATTGGGAAGGTCATTCCACATTCGAGGTCCCTTGATTTGTAAAGCATTTCTAGTTTGACTAAGTCGTACTCTTGGAATATCAAATAGGTATTTGTTTCTGGTGTGGTGCTCATGGGATCTGTTACAACCTTCTAGGAAGCTTTTAAGGTCAGGATTGACATTACAGTTCAGCGTTTTATATATATAAAATACACACGAGAGGATGTGCAGTGACTTAATATCTAACATATTTAGAGATTTGAGTAAGGGTACCGAGTGATGTCTGGGGCCAGAGTTAGATATTGTCCTAATAGCAGCTTTGTGTTGAGTAATTAGGGGGCGTAAATGATTTTGGGTAGTCCATGAACCCCGGATGAATTTGGACATGCCACTACGAGTCCCAGCGGTCCAGGGACACAATCCAAGCACCCGGCTCTAAGATGAGACGGACCTGGAACAGAGTAGTCATCCGAAAGGAGGGGCAACAGACCCAGGGGTTCCAGGTCCAGAATGAACCGCAGGTCCATGCAGTCCTGTTTTGGAACTGTTTTGACCACACCCAAGCAAACCCGCTCCGAGATGACCCGATAGAGCGCAGGAGAAGAGGTCTGCATCGCCAACCACGAACCCCACGAAGGAGGGGGCCACCAATGCCACTGCAAGTCGCACAAAACGACCCAAAAGGCCCACAAATCGTGGGACCAGGTGGGAACAAACAGCATGAGCCTCCCCCCCCATTGCTCCACCAATGGGACGAACTGCGAAAGGGCCAGCATCTTTTATGTGAACCCGACCTCTGCGCCAACCAGTTGAAGACGATTCCGAAGTCTGCGCCGGCTCCAAAACTGGTACCACTGGCCTACCACAACTGGAGGGACCCCGAGCCCTGGCACGGCCCTTCCAGGAAGATCCCACCTTCCCTTCCTCCCCCCCCCCCCCCGAGAACCAAAAAGTCCGACATGGGACGACAACTGGAAGAAGCTGCCTGTAGATATTGCACCACCGCAGACTCGCCAAACAGCAAAGGACAAAAAGGCAAAGAAAACATGAGAGCCAGGGCCCAAGCGGATTCCACGGAGGTAGTCAGCAATGCCTGCCGACACGTGAAACGGGAAGCAAAAAACAGCAACACCGCATCCCACAGGATCGGCGCAAACAGTTTCAAAAGAGCAGACGACGCACACACTGCCGAGACCAACAAACCAGACCCAGGATCAGCTTCAAGTGCCTCTACGTCCTCCTCAAGCCAGTCTGAGGACAGCTTGAGAAGGGAAAAGAACCACAAGACCGACACCAACAGGCCACGGGTGCGCAAGTCCTCAGCGACCAATGCAGCCAAGAGGGTGGAAACCTGCACATGAAGCTGTACAATACCGACATTCCGAGGATGAGCAGGTACGAAGAAGCGCGCATATAGGTGCTCAAATTGGCCCCCCACGAAAATCTGGACCACTGTATGAGCCTGCCGCCACTTAAGCGTGCGGGACCGACAGAATGTATGCCATGCCTCCAACGAGAAAAAGGGGCAGTCCACAAGCCAGGATGACTCCAGAATCTCATAACGAACCCAGTAAGGAAAAAATGATCCAAACACGAAAGAAAAAGAATCCATTATGGAGGTGTAATCCGAGTAGCACAGGAGGTAAGCCACAATGCCATCCTGCACCACATGAGGCAGGATGTGGGAGGCCAAAAACCTCTGGAAAGATGAAACCGAAGAACCCAAGGGAGCACGGAACCAAACCCGGGAAGGGGTTGACACCAAATCCAATTTGTACAAGGGAGGAGGAAAAGAAAACTCTACTCCCTGTAACAGCAAGCCCCGCTCGGAGGGTACAAAAACCTAGGTGGGGTCCAACGGGGCCATGAGGGGGGTCAACTCCTCACCCCTCCCCGGGAACCTCCCCATGAGGACCTGGGGCCAAGCTGTCCTCCAAACCCCCTGCCTCAAAAGAAAAAGCAGGAGCAGCCAAAAAAGCAGGAATGAAGGGGACCCACTGGTCAGTCCCAGAAGCTCTGGCTGGAGGCTGGAGCTTCTGGGTCTGAACAGTGAACATGCTCCAGGAACATGCTCGAATTCCTCCGTCGCCACACCGGAAGGGGTATCCCCTGAAACTGCCCAAGTCTCAACACCAGCTAAACCCTGCCCCGACTCCAAAACTCTCAGATGTTTCGGAGCTGGAAGCGGGGGGGAGGGGGGAGGAAGCCAGGACGAACAACAGAAGAGGAAGGACAAAGAGGTGCGGATGGAACCAAAGTTGAGGTGATAACACCCCGAAGTCTGGGTCCCTATAACCAAAACGGGGCAGTCTCGGGGCATCCGGGGTTGCAACCAACCTAGCATGCTGCAACAACCTAAACCTAGCACGCTGCAGCAACCTAAACCGAGCATGCAACGCCGAAACTGCCTGCATCCGAATACAGTATTATGATCAGTGGGCTGGGTGTATTGTAGTACAAACAAGGAACAAAACTCACAGGACTCTGTGTCGAAGGTGTCACTGATCGAAAAGGCAGCATGACGGAGGCACAAACGGTGAGTGTCACCCTGAGACAAGGAACAGAGCAACTTTCAAACTCGCACAAAGCGAGAGGAGACCCAGGGGTCACATCCATCGAACCAAAGAGACCCTGCTGGGCTTCCTAGGGGCCCCTTTGTCGCGTAATCTCGCTAAGGAAAGCACAGGCAGGGGTGCTAACCGGCGCCCAAAGATACCAATCAAACTGCTAAACCTGAATCCCGGGATGTGTACACTTACGAGGGCCTAGTGAAGGACCACCAAGATATAAATGGGTGTGACCAAAACCAAGGGGCAGACCCCCCACCAGGCAGGAAAACAAAACCAAAAGAAAAACCCTGCAAGAGGACAATGTGCCCAGGCAGAACGGAGCAGGCCGCTATGAGAGGTGAAAACTAGCTACACGGTACCCTGTGCCCCAATCACTGACAAAACTATCCTCTACCCAGAGGCAAACAGTGGTACAAGAAACACCCCAGCTGACTCCAAGCTAGGGCGGTCAATCACCGAGCAGCAAAAGACCTTGCGGAGGTAGACCCCAAGGTGACTTGTGGAAGGTGGCCCCCACACCCCAAGGGCAGTACTGTACTTACATGGCCCCTAGGGAAGGAGACCCTAGGCGAATGCAGCCCGAGTACTTGTGACATAACTCCTGGCTTGCATACCACCACTGAGGCAGTACCACACCACAAGGCACAGAACTGGAAAAACAGGAGCCAGAGGTACACAACCTTGCCAGTTCACATCAGTCACAGAACTGCAGGGTGGATAGCCAGAGCAGGGGGTCTGGGGCTCTCCCTTCCCCTTTCCAGGGAGGAGGGGGTTGCGCAGATGCGGCGCGGTGATGTCGTGACATCATGCTTGTTTGCTCGTTTTCATTTGGGGAGTTCTGTCCACTAGTTCGGCTTTCAGAAGCAATATTTTAATCAGAATAGGGGGTTTGTTTTGGGGCAGTTACCCTTTTGGGTGCCTGACAGGGACGATGGCAGACAAAATGCTTCCAACCACATGGGGGTTTCTATAGGCCATTGCTCTTCGTGCCTCTCTGAGATGGCCAGGTTCTGGCTCATGATCCCTGGTATGCAATATATATACAGTATTGTAATATGGGAATGTGGGTTCAGGAACTAATAACAGAGTAAATGAATACCATTGCAAGTCGGAAAGTAAGCAGATAATCCCTAGGATAATACAGGCAAATAATTTAGTGTTATAAATCAAGGAACTGGCAACGGGTGGCATCCACCTACCCTGCGACCTGTGACACAAACAACGGCCAACTATACCCCACTAGGACCGTCTTCACCACTAGGCGATAAGTACCCCCCTCATAAAGTTGAACAAATAAACATATATAATATTATAAACATACTGTATACATATTATATATACTGTACATACATATAATACTATAAATATATTCATAATATTATAAATAGTAAAATTACTGAAGTCAACAAGGGATAAATCGACAATAAATCAGAAATAGGGGAAGAGACAACCTCTACGCCACAAACCCAACATGGAGACGGATGGAGGATGCGTTAAGCACTTTGGAAGAGGGTTGTAGGGATTGTACGTAACATTTATAACATAAGATTTCACCAGAGTTGTACAGAATTACGTACACAACATGCAAACAGACAAGGTACCTACTGGATCTGTCACAAGGATAGACTGATGTGGGAAAACATCACCAAACTAATGAATGGCATTCCTGAAGTACATAGGTTTCAATTCACACAAAAGCTACCAGAAATGTATGCAGAGTATGAAAAAACAGCAGAGAACACTGAACACAACCCAGGGGCTGAGAGCTTAGAGAGCCACATTGGCAGTGTAGAAGGACATTGTGTCGAGGTACACGAAAATGAAGGCAATATTGAAGAGCAAACTGGTAATAGGAGTACAGAAAGAAACAATGAGAAGGACGAGAACACAAATGAGAAAGACGAAAGCAACAAGGAGAAAGAGAAGGGCAGTACCGAGAATGAATGCGGAAACGAGAAAGTTGGAACAAAAAACATAGAGGTAGCCAAGTCGTGCATGGTACAAACAATAAGAATACAAGCCCAGATGAAGATATTTACAGGTCTTATGCGAAAGGACAGTGCAGATATGGGACCAGAGGCACGGAATGCACATTCATGAACCCACTGAAATGCCGAAACATGTTAGGGAAAGGCAGCTGTAATTTTGGAACAGATTGTAGATATTTCCACCCTAAGTTATACAAACTCTCAGTGAATGAGAGAAAATGCTATGATCTCCATTGCCCTGATTTCCACGTGAGAGGTACACAGAGCTAAATGAGAGAGGAAGTCCAATATAATAGCCCAGGAAATTTTTTAGAGGCAAGCAGAACCAGAAGGAGGAACAGACAGGCAGAAACGTTGCAGGAGTACGGATGAGGAGGGGGAAATGCCCATTACTGGACTACGTTTTGTCATCAAGCTCACACATACTATACCCCTGAACTGCACAGAGACTACCACACTCCCCAGTATCACTTCCAAAACTGGACAAACCATTGCCAGACCAGCACACCCTGGGTGAGGGTAGAGAGGAGGGAGAACTATTAAAACCTTCCAGAAGTGACACACAATATGGACAATCATTCATATTTGTAAACATTCAAGGTCTAAAATCAAGGTCAAGAAATAAAGTTAAGTTCATAAATGGTCTCCTATTAGTCAAACTCAATATTTGGGGCAATCACGGAAACTCATACGAAAGATTACATGGATAGTGAAATCTGGATTCCAAATTATAATTTATATAGATGTGATCAAGAAAATAGGTCAAATGGAGGAGTAGGTCTGTATATTAAAGAGGACCTGGTATGCACAAAGCTACTGAACTCAACTAATGAGGTGATAGAGGTACTTGGAATTAAGGTAGAAAAATAAACCTAATTATTATTCTAATATATAAACCGCCAGATACAACGGTTGAGGAATTCACAGAGCAGATGCACGAAATAGAGAACATCCTTGATAATCTAGCGAACCTAGCACCAGATATTATCTTCCTTGGAGATTTCAATTTACCAAGTTTAAGATGGAGAATGGTAAACACAAATATCATAGCATGGAATGACCTGGGAAATAACCAACCACAGGTCAGAAAACTTTTGAGATTCTGTGACAAATTCTCGCTCAATCAACAGATCACAGATCCAACTAGGAACGAAAACACACTACACTTGCTATTCACAAACAAAGATTAACTAATCAGAGACATTACAATCTCTGAGACTACATACTCAGACCATAAGCTCATTGAAGTGCGAACTAGCATAAATAACGGTAGTAGGTCTAAGAGCCCCAATAAGCGAGAAGGAATATTCAATCAATTCAATTTCAACAATAAGAGGATCGACTGGGAAAAAATAAATGTAGACCTTGCAACCATTCAATGGGAGACGGTCTTAAGCGACAAAACTCCCACACAGAGATCATAAAGGTATAGTGCTTTTGAAAAATAGATGAGATAATAGGAATGTGCTAAGGGAAGTGAAAAATTGGGTGAGAAAAAGTTGCCCCTATAGTGTTTACAGTGCAGAGAAGAACATTCAAGATGGCCACTGACAAGAGGAAATACAAAACAGAGCTTGATTTTGAGGGATTCAATGAAGAAAGCATTGATATTAGCAGTCTACATAACAAGTTGGTAAAATTAGATACTATAGTGAACTCTCATGTAGAAATAATTAGTAAATTGAAAGAAAGTAATGATCATTTGAATAGCAAAGTTTTAGGTCTTGAGGGTTTAGTGAAAGACTTGCGCAAGGAAAAGAGTCAATTGGAAACAAATTGCAAAGCCATGGAAGAAGAAAATATACTCTTAAAAATAGCTTTGGAAGAAGTTAGAGCAAATTTAAACATAAATGATTACAATAGGCTAGGCAAGGAAATTCAAGAGGAGAAACAGCTTTTGTCAGCACAGATGGAGGAAGTTACACAGGGAATAGAACAGTGCAAGAAAGATATGCAACTCACTTATGCACAAGTGGCCAAGGAGAAGGAAAAAATGGAAGCAGCAGTAAAGGAAGCCCAAAAATGCAGCAACCAAGATAAAACAAACATTAGGCTGGAAGTGAGAAAGGAATTGGCATCTAACCCGAGGTTGGTGCAAAACACAGTTGATCGGAGTAAGTCCCTGATAATTTTTGGCTGCAAAGAAAAGGAGATAACATCTAGGTCAGAAAGAGCTGTAGAAGAAGCAAAAGTAGTAGATAAAATTGTTGGCCTCGTGGAAGGTCTTACAACCATAGAGAATGTGTGTGACTACAGGAGAATAGGCAGATATGTAAAAGGGAAAGATCGACCTTTGAGGATCACCCTAAACGGTGCCAAGCAGATGGAAGAAGTACTAAGGAATGCTAGAAAGTTACAAAGTGATGAGGATGGGAAAATGTGGTCATTAAGACGAGATCTTTCAAGAGAAGACAGAGAGAAGCTGAAACTGAACCTCGCTGAGGCAAAACGTTTAAATGAGAGCAGGAATGAAGAAGAAATCAATTCTTTTTTCTACAAAGTGTTAGGGGTAGGCAGACCAGTAAAGTGGTACATAAAGGCAAAACAACAAAATCAATAGAGAGAGGGGGAGTGAAGAATAAGGAGAGGGGGAACAAGTTCCTGAAGATTGCATACACCAACATAGATGGAGTAAGATCGAAGATATTGGAGTTAAGTGATGTAATACAGATGCAGACACCAGACATTGTTGCACTCACGGAGACAAAACTTGAAGATGATATTTTAAATGAGGTCATATTCCCAAGGGGCTACTCAATTTGGAGAAGGGACAGAAAAATTAGGAAAGGCGGTGGCGTTGCTGTGCTGGTGAAAGAACACATAAAGGTGAAGGAAATAATGACTGCCAATCCACAAGAGGTTGACATAATAGCACTAGAGATCTGCCATGAAGATGATAAACTAATGGTCATAAATGCATATAGTCCACCACCAAGCAGCACATGGTCAAAGGAGGAGCTAGATAGTAAACGAGAAGGTCTTATAACAATAATGAGAGAGATTATAGCGAGAGCGGATAACGATAGGTCACGACTGTTGATAGTTGGTGACTTCAACTTGAAATCCATAGACTGGGAAGCATATGAAGCTAAAACAGAAGATTTTTGGACCTGTAAATTTGTAGACCTCATCCTGGAAACATTCTTGTATCAACATGTTAAACAAGCTACGAGGATGAGGGAAGGGGACGTTCCCTCCATGCTAGATTTGATATTTACCAGGAAGGAGGAAGAAGTATTTGACATTCAGTACCTTCCTCCCTTGGGTAAAAGTGACCATGTCTTTTTGGGAATAAAGTATGCAATGCGTTATAATCTGGAAGAAAATAAGGAGGATGAAGCAGTTGAAAAACCTGACTTCAAGAGAGGACATTATGGCAACCTTAGAAATTTTTTTAGTGAGTATAATTGGACAGACTTGTTGCTAGGCAAGGAAGTGAATGAGATGTATGTCAAGTTTTGTGAAATATATGATAAAGGCACAAACAAATTTATACCAAAACAGAGATGCAGAACTAGGAAACAGGATTGGTTCAATAGGAATTGCGAAGATGAAGATGCAAGAAACAACTACACAGCAGTGAGGAGAGAGGCAGAAAGAAATTTTGAAAAAGGGATTGCAGACAAATGTAAAACAGAACCAGGTCTATTCTATAAATTCATAAACAACAAATTGCAGGTAAAGGATAATATTCAGAGGTTGATAATGGGAAATAGATTCACGGAAAATGAAAAGGAAATGTGTGAAACACTAAACGAAAAGTTCCAAAGTGTGTTTGTACAAAATGAAATCTTTAGGGAACCAGACACAATAAGAATTCCAGAGAACAACATAGAGCACATAGAGGTGACTAGAGACGAAGTGGAAAAAATGCTCAAGGAGCTAAGTAAGAACAAGGCAGTTGGTCCAGATGGAGTTTCACCATGGGTTCTGAGAGAGTGTGCACCTGAGCTCAGCATTCCACTTCAGCTGATTTTTCAGGCATCCCTGTTTACAGGAGTTGTAGCTGATGTGTGGAAAAAGGCTAACATAGTTCCAATCTACAAAAGTGGAAGCAGGGAAGACCCCCTTAATTATAGACCTGTATCATTGACAAGTGTAATAGTCAAAATATTGGAAAAAATAATTAAAACTAAATGGGTAGAACACCTGGAGAGAAATGATATAATATCAGACCGACAGTATGGTTTTCGATCTGGAAGATCCTGTGTAACGAACTTACTCAGTTTTTATGATCGAGCAACAGAGATTTTACAGGAAAGAGATGGTTGGGTTGACTGCATCTATCTGGACCTAAAAAAGGCTTTCGACAGAGTTCCCCATAAGAGGTTGTTCTGGAAACTGGAACATATTGGAGGGGTGACGGGTAAGCTACTAACATGGATGAAAAATTTCCTAACTGACAGAAAAATGAGGGCCGTAATCAGAGGCAAGGTATCGGATTGGAGGAATGTCACGAGTGGAGTACCACAGGGTTCAGTTCTTGCACCGGTAATGTTCATTGTCTACATAAACGATCTACCAGAGGGATTACAGAATTACATGAACATGTTTGCTGATGATGCTAAGATAATAGGGAAGATAAGAAACCTAGATGATTGTCATGCCCTTCAAGAAGACCTGGACAAAATAAGTATTTGGAGCAACACTTGGCAAATGGAATTTAATGTGAATAAATGCCATGTTATGGAATGTGGAATTGGTGAACATAGACCCCACACAACCTATAAATTATGTGAGAAATCTTTAAAGAATTCTGATAAAGAAAGGGATCTAGGGGTGGTTTTAGATAGAAAACTGTCACCTGAGGACCACATCAAGAACATTGTGCGAGGAGCCTATGCTACACTTTCTAACCTAAGAATTGCTTTTAAATACATGGATGGAGAAATACTAAAGAAATTGTTCACGACTTTTATTAGACCAAAGCTGGAATATGCAGCGGTTGTATGGTGCCCTTATCTTAAGAAGCACATCAACAAACTGGAAAAGGTGCAACGACATGCCACTAAGTGGCTCCCAGAAATGAAGGACAAGAGCTATGAGGAGAGGTTAGAGGCATTAAATATGCAAAAACTAGAAGATAGAAGAAAAAGAGGCGATATGATCACTACGTACAAAATAGTAACAGGAATTGATAAAATCGACAGGGAAGATTTCCTGAGACCTGGAACTTCAAGAACAAGAGGTCATAGATTTAAACTAGCTAAACACAGATGCCGAAGAAACGTAAGAAAATTCACCTTCGCAAATAGAGTGGTAGACGGTTGGAACAAGTTAAGTGAGAAGGTGGTGGAGGCCAAAACCGTCAGTAGTTTCAAAGCGTTATATGACAAAGAGTGCTGGGAAGACGGGACACCACGAGCGTAGCTCTCATCCTGTAACTACACTTAGGTAATTACACTTAGGTAATTACAGGGAATAGCTCAACTGACAGCTGAAGCTTACAAGGTCTGCTTGAAGCACGTGCCTGTGAGGAGGGTCAGAAAGAGGACCACTCTAAAAAGAGAACACAAACGACTGTATAGGAGAAGGAAAAAACCAGCGTTGAATGTAATGAAACGCCATTTTCTGGGTGAGCCCCAGAAGATCCCTGGAGCTTATCGGGCTAATGTATGTTATATTAGACCGGGACATTAGCTAAGGAGTTCAGACCTACCAGGGACCAGCGCCAGAACCTGGCCCCTTCAGAGAGGTTTCAGGGAGCAACGGCACTGGAAAACCCTCTTGTGGTTGGGGTTTTCCTTATCTGCCATCGACCAGCGTCAGGCACCCAGAAAGGTAGGCATGACAAAACGAACCCCACATGGTAAAAAACTAAAACAAAAAACCGAACAGAGAGGTAGAAACACCCTACAATCCCAAGGAAACAAGCAACCAAGCAAACATCACACTTTACTACTGCGCTGATCGTCCGCGCAGCCCTCCTCGCCCGAGAGGGGGAGGGGGGAGCCCCGGACCTACCGCGCCGGCTGCCAAGCTTCAGTTCGGAAGCTAAGCTTCAACCAACGCAAAAAAACTGCCGACCGGTGGGAGGGAGGGTTGCCAGGGAGCCTCCACGGCTCACCCAGGAAATGGCGTTTCATTACATTCAACGCTGGTTTTCTGTGGGGAGCCCCTACGGCTTTCTGGAGCTTCATACACAAAGAGAAGGAAAAGGAAGGGCTAACCTGGGAGGCGGCCGCCACAAACTCCGCAACGCGAAGCCAAGACAACAGGATGCAACCTGCGACCCAAGGAAACAAAAACGCACAGGAGCAGATGCGCATAAAGAATGGGCGGCCAAGAACTTGTGCGACCCTCAACTCCCTGCGCCTGAAATGAGCCCTAGACGTCGCCAACACAGCAGCAAAAGCTGCAAACGTCCGAACAGCATGGGCGCAAAGACAAACCGCAGGCTGGAAGACTGAAAAACTCTGCGGACAACCTGGGAGACCCAAGCCCTGAAACAGGGAACGAGGGGAACCGGATCAAACCAAAGCGCATCCCCCAGACATGGTACGCAGGTAATGGCAAAAGCGCAACCGGACTACACAGGATGCACCACCGGCCAAACCAATCAAGCACCAATAACCCAAGAACCCCTCCGGAAACCAGCCGTCTCAACCGTCGCCAGGACGGAGAAAGGCTGCACACATACAAATCTACCACAAGTACCAAACCGCAGAAACCTGAACCGAAGGGGCTACCACAAACTGAGAAGATAAGAAGGCACCCTGATCAAGGACCAGGACGGTGCAGGCGACGCATGAGCAGGCCGGAGGCGAAACAAAACACGAGAAAGCGTACGAAACAGGGCAGATGTGACGTCCACCCTGAATGCAAGCCGGAGCGGCTCCGCCAGCACCGCACAAAACGAGGCAACAGTAAGAAACACCAGGAATGTCATACTGTCGCCAAAACACCCCGGGTTTGGACACCTATCAAGCAGCGTCTGAAAAGAAGGCTGGGCCGGCCACCAAGTAACCATAAGGACTGCTATCGTGGGAACGGGCTGCAAACGAGCCAGAACCCGAAGCAACAGCTGGACTGGGAGAAGAGGAACAGGTACCCCCACCTCGACCAGTCCTGCTGAAAAGCATCCAATGTAAACGCCTCGCAGGTGGGTAAGGGCGCCACATAAAATGGGCGACGCCTAGACCACGCCGACTCGTAGATGTCCATGGCCAGGAGTCCATACGTCCGGCAGAGCCAACGAAACGAGTCAGCGACGACTGGCCAATCCACGAACAGAGGAATGAACCGAGACAGCTGTCCGCCAGGACGCAGGACACACCCCGGACATGAACTTCACAGTTAGCCAAACCCCGAGAATCCAGCAAACGAGCCACTCTAAGGCACCAACCCCAAAGGTCATCACCTAAGAGAAACCCTGTGGTTCTGGCAAGAACTGCCAGAGAACAGTCCGAATGGAGCTGAATGGGAGAGCACCGAGTGACCCCAAACCCTCCAAAGCGCAAACCAGACAGCCACGAACTCCCGAACCGTGCTGTGAGCCCAACGGACGGACAGACTCCACCATCACCGGCCGACCTGGCGAGCACTGGTCACAAAGCCCCAGCCGAGAGATGACCCATCCGTGAACACATCGAGCGAAGGCTCGGGGAAGGGCCAAGGCACAAAACGCCGAAAACCCCAAAGAGGAAGCTGGTGACACAGCACCAACACAGTATCCCCGGATGAACGAACCCAATGATTGCAAGAGGCGGAAGGGGAGTCTCCGAAGGAACCAAACAGACACCAAAGCCAAACCAGACCTCGTGGGCAGACCAGCACGTCGAAGATCAGACTCCCACACAACCGCTCGAGCAAGCAGGGACTCCCTTGTGAACAGCCGAAGGCGGGACCACAGCCGCAGTAACACTTCTGGAGGGAAAGACAAGGAGTGGCCCAACAGCCCTAAACAAGGCCCAGGTCCGAACCCGGGATGGAAACAGATGGAAAGGCCTCCAGATCACCAGGAAACCAAACCCGGCGATCTGGAAAGAACCACACCCCTGGAGAGCAGACAAGCGGACCGACTGGGAGCCCACACCAGCCAGTCGTCAAGGTAGGCCAGACACCGAATCTCAAGCAAACTCAGACAGGGCACCAAGATCTGGTAAAGATACAAAAATACACCAAGTGCCAATAATTGACCTGGAGGTCCAGGGCCACCATCCAGGCACCCGGCCCCAACAGAAGCCGGACAGGAGACAACAGTCCTCCGAGGAGGGCATAGAAACCAGGGCGGAGACTGAAGAAGTGCAGAAGAACCGCAGATTCGAAAGGCCCATGTCTGCAAAGAGCAGACGGGGAACCCCCAGAAGGATGGGGCGGATCGACCACGCCCAACGCACCCACGAAGATGACATGACGAAGCGCAGGGGAAGAAGCCCACCCCGCCAGCTCTGAACCCCCCAAAGGGGGAGAAGCCGTCCACCGCCGCCACCAGAGGCCGGAAGACAACCAAAAGCGCCCACCAACAGCGGGACCATACGAGAGTCAACAGAGCAGGCTGCTCCCCCAGCGCCCCGTCAACAGAGAAGGGAACAGAGCCCTTTCCGAAAGAAAAAGTACACATACACATATATACGTATCATGTATATACACATACACACAAGGTATGTTACACACACGTGCGTATGCACATATACATATATACACATAAATACATGGATGGCGATATACTAAAGAAATTGTTCACGACTTTTGTTAGGCCAAAGCTAGAATATGCAGCGGTTGTGTGGTGCCCATATCTTAAGAAGCACATCAACAAACTGGAAAAGGTGCAAAGACATGCTACTAAGTGGCTCCCAGAACTGAAGGGCAAGAGCTACGAGGAGAGGTTAGAGGCATTAAATATGCCAAAACTAGAAGACAGAAGAAAAAGAGGTGATATGATCACTACATACAAAATAGTAACAGGAATTGATAAAATTGATAGGGAAGATTTCCTGAGACCTGGAACTTTAAGAACAAGAGGTCATAGATATAAACTAGCTAAACACAGATGCCGAGGAAATATAAGAAAATTCACTTTCGCAAACAGAGTGGTAGACGGTTGGAACAAGTTAGGGGAGAAGGTGGTGGAGGCCAAGACCGTCAGTAGTTTCAAAGCGTTATATGACAAAGAGTGCTGGGAAGACGGGACACCACGAGCGTAGCTCTCATCCTGTAACTACACTTAGGTAATTACACTTAGGTAATTACACACACACAGCATACACATGTACATGCGTACACACACACATACACTTGAAAAGAAAATTACAAGCCGCCGACCAATGGGCAGAGCACACGCTGGCCAGGCAAAGGCTGCACAAAACTGCATCAAAAGGCCAACCTCGACAACAAAACCTCAAAGTCCCAGCACAACCACAACACGTGCCAAGACCCAAAAAGATCAGTCTGCAAGCCAGGAAAACCCCGGAACTCCAGAAGGCAGAAACTTGTCACACACGAGGAAACAAAGCCCCCTGAACCCACAAAGGGAGCCCAAGAGAAAGAAACCTCCGGAACGAAACCAAAGAACCCAAAGGAACCTGGAATCGAACCAGGGGGAGGCCAAATCACCGCATTTTGCCGGAGGAGAAACACCACAGAAAGGCAAAGCACAGCCCCTAGACGGAACCCCCTGGGAAACGGTCATAACAGACCGAAAACCGAGGGACAAGGTGTGGGAACAAGCATAACAGCCAGGGACAGAGCCCAAACCCAACGGCCAAGACCCAAAACAGACAAAATGGGAAACCCGGTGTAAAATCAACACTCAAACGTTCCAAGAGGAACAGGAACCGGGCAGAAAACGCAAAGAAACAACAACAGGGGAATAAAACCCCTGAAAAAAGGTGAAACCTCACCCAAAAGCTCGCTCGCACACCCAGACGCATGTAAACAAACCGCAACGCCGCCCTGGTGGCCACGCCGGGAAACTGGCAAACGAAAATGGCCGCCAGAACAAGAGGGCTGTGACCGACGCTAAAGATACGAAAACACGCCAGCAAAAGCGGGAAGCAAGCAGACTGGATGGGCGAAAAACGCCACCCTAAGGCAGAAAACCCAGGCAGGGGCAAACCGCCCCAGAACTGCTAGCAGGCATCTCCCACAGCCCTGGGAACCAGCAACAGAGGCCCCGGGGCAGAGCCATCCTCCAAGCCCTCCACTCTTAAGAAAAGCAAGAGTCCATGGGAAAGGCAGCAAGAAAGGGCCGCTGGTAAGACCCAGAAGCCTTGGCAGGAGGAACAGGCTCGAAAACCTCCGTCCCCCAACCTGAACAGGGCAGCCCCGAAAACCGCCCGAGTCTTGGCCCCAACTAAACCCCACCCCGACTCCAAAACCCGCAGACGGTCCGGAGCCACAACAGGAAGGGAAAGGGGCAAACAGAACCTAACCAAAACGGGGCGGCCTCGGGGCATCCGAGTGGGAAACCAACCTAGCATGTTGCAGCAACCTAACCTAGCTTGCAAAACGGGGCGGCCTCGGGGCATCCGAGTTGGAAACCAACCTAGCATGTTGCAGCAACCTAACCTAGCTTGCAACACGGATGCTGCCTGTACTCTGAACAGTAATAACATCAGGAGAGTACTGGAGAACAAGCGGAGAATCTTTCTCGCAAGACTCTGGGTCAAGGTGTCAGTGACCAAACAGCCAGCATGACGGAGGTAAAAGTGGCGACTGTCACCCAGAGACAAGGGCACAGTAAGGAGATAACATCTAGGTCAGAAAGAGCTGTAGAAGAAGCAAAAGTAGTAGATAAAATTGTTGGCCTCGTGGAAGGTCTTACAACCATAGAGAATGTGAGCGACTACAGGAGAATAGGCCGATATGTAAAAGGGAAAGATCGACCCTTGAGGATCACCCTAAATGGTGCCAAACAGATGGAAGAAGTACTAAGGAATGCTAAAAAATTACGTAATGATGAGGATGGGAAAGTGTGGTCGTTAAGACGAGATCTTTCAAAAGAAGATAGAGAGAAGCTGAAACTGAACCTCGCCGAGGCAAAACGTTTAAATGAGAGCAGGAATGAAGAAGATATCAATTCTTTTTTCTACAAAGTGATAGGAGTAGGCAGACCAGTGAAGTGGTACATAAAGGCAAACCAACAAAATCATTAGAGAAAGGGGGAGTGAAAAATAAGAAGAGGGGGAACAAGTTCCTGAAGATTGCATACACCAACATAGATGGAGTAAGGTCAAAGATACTGGAGTTAAGTGATATAATACAGCTGCAGACACCAGACATTGTTGCACTCACGGAGACAAAACTTGAAGATGTTATTTTAAATGAGGTCATATTCCCAAGGGGCTACTCAATTTGGAGACGGGACAGAAAAATCAGGAAAGGCGGTGGCGTTGCTGTGCTGGTGAAAGAACACCTAAAGGTGAACGAAATAATGACTACCAATCCACAATTAGTTGATATAATAGCACTAGAGATCTGCCATGAGGATGATAAACTAATGATCATAAATGCATATAGTCCACCACCAAGCAGCACATGGTCAAAAGAGGAGCTAGATAGTAAACGAGAAGGTCTTATAACAATAATGAGAGAGATCATAGCAAGAGCGGATAACGATAGTTCACGGCTGTTGATAGTCGGCGACTTCAACTTGAAATCCATAGACTGGGAGGCATATGAAGCTAAAACAGAAGATTTCTGGACCTGTAAATTTGTAGACCTCATCCTGGAAACATTCTTGTATCAACATGTTAAACAAGCTACGAGGATGAGGGAAGGGGACGTCCCCTCCATGCTAGATTTGATATTTACCAGGAAGGAGGAAGAAATATTTGACATTCAGTACCTTCTTCCCTTGGGTAAAAGTGACCATGTCATTTTGGGAATAAAGTATGCAATGCGATATAATCTGGAAGAAAATATGACAGTCGATGCAATTGAAAAACCTGATTTTAGGAGAGGACATTATGGCAACCTTAGAAAATTTTTTAGTGAGTATAATTGGACAGACTTGTTGCTAGGCAAGGAAGTGAATGAGATGTATGTCAAGTTTTGTGAAATATATGATAAAGGAACAAAAAAATTTATACCAAAACAGAGAAGCAGAACTAGGAAACAGGATTGGTTCAACAGAAAGTGCGAGAGGGCCAGAGACCAAAAGTCACAAAAATGGAATCAATACAGGAAGAGGCCAAACCCCCATACATACCAGCGATACAAAGATGCGAGAAACAACTACACGGCAGTGAGGAGAGAGGCAGAAAGAAATTTTGAAAAAGGGATTGCAGACAAATGTAAAACAGAACCAGGTCTATTCTATAAATTCATAAACAACAAATTGCAGGTAAAGGATAATATTCAGAGGTTGAAAATGGGAAATAGATTCACGGAAAATGAAAAGGAAATGTGTGAAACATTAAACGAAAAGTTCCAAAGTGTGTTTGTACAAAATGAAATCTTCAGGGAACCAGATACAATAAGAATTCCAGAGAACAACATAGAGCACATAGAGGTGTCTAGAGACGAAGTGGAAAAAATGCTCAAGGAGCTAAATAAGAACAAAGCAGTTGGTCCAGATGGAGTTTCGCCATGGGTTCTGAGAGAATGTGCACCTGAGCTCAGCATTCCTCTTCAACTGATTTTTCAGGCATCCCTGTTTACAGGAGTTGTAGCTGATGTGTGGAAAAAGGCTAACATAGTTCCAATCTACAAAGTGGAAGCAGGGAAGACCCCCTTAACTATAGACCGGTATCATTGACAAGTGTAATAGTCAAAATATTGGAAAAAATAATTAAAACTAAATGGGTAGAACACCTGGAGAGAAATGATATAATATCAGACAGACAGTATGGTTTTCGATCTGGAAGATCCTGTGTATCGAATTTACTCAGTTTCTATGACGAGCAACAGAGATATTACAGGAAAGAGATGGTTGGGTTGACTGCATCTATCTGGACCTAAAAAAGGCTTTCGACAGAGTTCCACATAAGAGGTTGTTCTGGAAACTGGAAAATATTGGAGGGGTGACAGGTAAGCTTCTAACATGGATGAAAAATTTTCTGACTGATAGAAAAATGAGGGCAGTGATCAGAGGCAATGTATCGGACTGGAGAAATGTCACAAGCGGAGTACCACAGGGTTCAGTTCTTGCACCAGTGATGTTTATTGTCTACATAAATGATCTACCAGTTGGTATACAGAATTATATGAACATGTTTGCTGATGATGCTAAGATAATAGGAAGGATAAGAAACTTAGATGATTGTCATGCCCTTCAAGATGACCTGGACAAAATAAGTACATGGAGCGCCACTTGGCAAATGGAATTCAATGTTAATAAATGCCATGTTATGGAATGTGGAATAGGAGAACATAGACCCCACACAACCTATATATTATGTGAGAAATCTTTAAAGAATTCTGATAAAGAAAGAGATCTAGGGGTGGTTCTAGATAGAAAACTATCACCTGAGGACCACATAAAGAATATTGTGCGAGGAGCCTATGCCACGCTTTCCAACTTCAGAATTGCGTTTAAATACATGGATGGCGATATACTAAAGAAATTGTTCACGACTTTTGTTAGGCCAAAGCTAGAATATGCAGCGGTTGTGTGTGCCCATATCTTAAGAAGCACATCAACAAACTGGAAAAGGTGCAAAGACATGCTACTAAGTGGCTCCCAGAACTGAAGGGCAAGAGCTACGAGGAGAGGTTAGAGGCATTAAATATGCCAAAACTAGAAGACAGAAGAAAAAGAGGTGATATGATCACTACATACAAAATAGTAACAGGAATTGATAAAATCGATAGGGAAGATTTCCTGAGACCTGGAACTTTAAGAACAAGAGGTCATAGATATAAACTAGCTAAACACAGATGCCGAAGAAATATAAGAAAATTCACTTTCGCAAACAGAGTGGTAGACGGTTGGAACAAGTTAGGGGAGAAGGTGGTGGAGGCCAAGACCGTCAGTAGTTTCAAAGCGTTATATGACAAAGAGTGCTGGGAAGACGGGACACCACGAGCGTAGCTCTCATCCTGTAACTACACTTAGGTAATTACAGTACCCAACGATCCNTTCAATGCTGGATTTTTAAGCTTGGGAGATTTTCATTTAATTCTGTGTAGATAAATGGATACAGGATTATTACAGGTTGATACTAAATTAACAAATTATAATATTTAATTTGTAGCACAAGCACAAACTCACCCTTTGACCAATGAAAGCAATGTAACTGAAGCAGATGAGTGTCTTACACAATCCAGGAAACCACTTTGGAGAATAGGTGACAACTTTCCACCCATCATTATGAATGAACTATAAACTCGTGTGTCTGCCACAAACACTCCAGTCAATACACATACAGTTGGCATCCATATTACTTTCAAACGTATTATCAGCGCTGCCAAAATACTCCACATGACAGAGAGGCCTGCAAATAATAAAAATATACAGTATTTGACAAAGGAAAATGCAAGTTATTCTTTCATTTGAATTTATGTATAGTGAGATGAGAATGGTTGGTTGATACCTGGTTGATACCTGGTTGATGAAGCACTAATCAATACAAATAATAACCAACTATTTTGAAAACACAAAATAATGTAAACTCAGGTTATTACCTAATGCTTGCACTTTTTCCCAGGACACAACACTAGATGCCATAAAAGGGGCTACAGCTGTCATTCTTGCTCACTGCTGAAGAGGAGCCCATGTTGGGATTAAATATAGTCTAGGTTTTCTTGTGTTTTCAAGATAATAGGTTATTATTTTGACATGAAAGTACAATACATCAATAGCCAGGTATTTTTAAATGTTGATTGAGGGTTATTAAACTTGAATTATCTGAAAAGCCAAAAAACCAGCACTGAATGTAATGTAACGCCATTTTCTGGGCGAGTCCCGGAGGCTTCCCGGGGCTATCCAGGCTAAATGGATATGTATAACTTTCTGGCATCAGTTAAAGTGCTAGGAGTTCTTGCCTTCGGGGACCACGAGCCACAACCCGGCCCCCTCAGAGAGGCGTGAGGAGCAATGGCCTATAGAAACCCCCTTGTGGTTGGGAGCATTCAATGTCTGCCATCGACCGGGATAGGCACCCAGAAAGGTAGGCGCCCCAAAACAAACCCCAAATCTGGTGAAAAATATGCTACCGAAAGCTGAATGAGTGGAGAGAGCTCCCAAACAAAATTATCAAACTACCATGACATTATCACGTCGCCGCGCCACCATCTGCGCAACCCCCCCTCCCCGGGAGGGGGAAGGGGAAGCCCCAGACCCTCCAGCCCAGCGATCCAACTGGCAGTTCTTAGGCTGGATGTCAAAAAACGCCGCCGACTGGAGGGAAGGAGAGATGCCAAGGAGCCTCCGGGACTCACCCAGAAAATGGCGTTTCATTACAATGAACGCTGGTTTTCTGGGGGGGAGCCCCATCGGCTCCCCGGAGCTACCTCACCACAGATAAGGAAAACAGGGAAGGAACCGGGAGGCAGACGTCACACACCTAACCTAAAAACCAAGACCACAGACAAAATAAAGACCAAAACGAGAAGAAAATAGACCACTCAGGCCAACGACCAGGACTGCACCAGAACTCAAGAGCAGGCCGGAGGGAAAACAACGCCTGGGACAGCAAGCGGAATGGAGCAGAAGGATCGTAACACCGAACGCAAGCAGGAGCGGCTCCGCCAGCATCCATCCAATATGAGGTGACAGGACACGGTCCCAGATGACGATCCGGAAGAACCCTGAAGGGAAGACAAGCCAACCCTATCAAGACTGAAGGACCCTTCGCAGCAATAGGAAAACCGGAAGGATCACCAGGAAAACCACACACCACCCCCGAAACGAAACACGCAGGTGGGAGACCAATAACGAACCTACCAGTGCTAACACAAACGACGAGAAACTAGCACCACGAACGAAAACTCAAAACACGAATGGAAAAACAGCGACCCCGCAACCCAAAGGAGGAACATAACCAGCTCCAGCAGGGAAGAATGATGCACGTGTCCCTGAGGCATCCAAGAGGAGAACTACCCAGGACGTGAACCTCAGGAAAGCAAACACACCCGTTCCAGAAAAAGGAACAAAGAAAAACCGCAGCCAGGACCGGAACCCAACTACCGGTTCCAAGAAAGGAACCAGTAAGGCAGGAGCTGCAGACAAAGTTCACAACCCCTCACAGACAGCGCAACACCGAAGCGTGCAGTAGGGCACAAAGAAAATCGTAAGAACTCTGTACCAAAACGGAACACTGGAGAAGTCCAAAAGCAGGGAACTGAACATGGAAAGAGGCCCACCCGAGCACCCAACATCAGGATAGCCAAGAAGCACCGACCCAGATACAGAAATAAGTGTAGCATAGGAGGAGGAAAAATGGAAATAGGTAACGAAAACCCTGAATACGGACCAAGGAGCGGCCGGGAAGTAATGCACACGACCAACCACAAATTGTGTAGAGGAGGGCGGACATACCCGAGGGACCTCATGGACAGCAGGGTGCAGCCAGGCACTGAAGATAGGCAAGGAATGAGTGTCCAGATAGGGAAAAGATCCAGGTGCAGACAATGAAACCAAAAGCACCGAAATGCGGGGCAGAGCCCCACAGGACAACAAAGACCAAGAGACAAGGACAAAGGAGTCACTGAAGACAAGGTGACCAAACACAACACACCAAACACCCCTGTTAGAAGCCACTGACGCAACCCCGCCAAGCGGGGAAGAGTAAACAAGGATGGAGCAATGACCAAGGGTGGTGTAGCGAGTTGATATCACAATAATATACTCCCTCCAAACGCATTAACCTAGTGAGAGAAGCAAAGCTCTACGTAGCACTAATTATGGATCGCAAACCTTACTTCCAGTTAATATTCCTGCCAACCTTTGGAGAACGGTGAGCTGTTGCACGAGCATATAAGCAGCAGAGTAGCGAATAATAACTAATCTACCTGCAAGTGTGGTCTAGAACAGACACTTGCGAGATACTGTACCGACTCTCAGTGCGCTCAACTCGCACCATTGCTTGCCAAAGTATCACCTGCATACTTCTGTATACGCAACAAAATACATTTAGCCTCTTAGTGTTTGTGTTTATTGTCACCATTCTTTACGTAACAACAGAACTGGGACAGTGGCACATGCCACCCTTGCGGCACATTTTGGACACGAAACAATGGACATAAAAGGGATAAGTGTAGATTCAGGAAAGACCTGAAAAAATACTGGCACGGTAACAGGTTCGTTGATTCGCGGAACTAATTACAGCGTAACGTGGTGGTGGGGCCCCATGATTGGTGCAAGCGCGGGTTGGACACGTATATGAGTGGGAATGGGTGGTAAGAAATAGGAGCTGCCTCGTATGGGCCAATAGGCCCCCAGCAGTTCCTCTGTTCTTATGTCTATATGTTCGTATGCACAAGGGGACACAGGAGGAAGCCGAGTACCCAAAGGAGCCACAGACATGAAAAAGAACCTGATCCATGTCAGAGGGAAAAGGAAGCGGAAGGCACTAGGAAGCTACGTGGTGGAGGCAGACTCCACCCACAGGAGCAAATGTAGAGAAGACAGAGCCCAGGAGGCTCAGGAAACTGCACAACCGTCAACTGACAGGAGAGAGGCAGGGCCCAAGAGCCAGAGCTCAACCCCCACAAGCACAACTAGGCAAGCACCCCACCAAAAAGCGAGAACCAGCACACCTGGCCGACAGAGGCGCCAGACATGACAAACTCACCTGCAGAGCAGACACACGACCATGCCACAACACAGGCGAGCCAAGTAACATACCAGAGAGCAGCGCTAATGGTGTGCCCGAAAGCCATGCATACTAGAGACAGTAGGCAGTGTATGTACTATTACCTAAATAAAATTCGGAAGGCTAAGGAGAAATGTGTCCAGAGGTGCGCGCCCCGCAGAAGACGATGAGCAGTACAGAGGAGGAGGCATCATGCCGAGCCATCCCACACAATACAGTACAATATACTGTATTGTGTGGGATAATAATAATATTAATACACAATAGGCCAGATGCACAATATTAGTGCATCTGGCCTAGAGGGCGGCCGCCACCAGCTGACTGTGTGAGTAGCTACGTTTTATTGCCTTTTCACCATACAAGCTTAGATGTACAGTTATGGTGAACAAAACATGTAAATACTTATATATATAATGTCTGTGTATAGTGAATAAATGCAAAAAAGTATTGTGGGATGAGAATGAGGGCGAGTGAGAATGAGGGTGTTGTTGAGGGAGGGAGTGGCAGTGAGTTGCTAGCTGGTGTGTGGCAGTCACTCCTTGTTGTATTTTGACTCACAATACCAACTTAGTGGTTTGTTATGGTGAGCAAAACATGCAGATACTTATATATAAGCTGTGTATATAGTGCAATAACAGCAAAACTATTTGTTTATTGTTTTATGAACATAATAATTGAATCACTAACATGCACACTATAATTTTGAGTACAGCGATGGTTCACACATTTTATTACATAAATATATCACACTTCACACTATATAATAATATTACTGCAAAAAACAAAGAAAAATCAATCAGAGACATTGAAATAATTAGGTAATAATATATTTGTGGCTACTGCCGCCTGACAGCTCGGGCGGAGTAGACCTCGTCTGGTGAAGGCTCTGTCAATGCCCCCTCTCTGTGGGGAGCCCCCTACAGCTCCATGGAGCTTATCGGGCTAATGTATGTTATATTAGACCGGGACAATAGCTCAGGAGTTCAGATCTACCAGGGACCAGCACCAGAACCTGGCCAGTTCAGAGAGGTTTCAGGGAGCAATGGCCCTGGAAAACCCCCTTGTGGTTGGGGTGGGGTTTTCCTTATTTGCCATCGACCGGGATCAGGCACCTAGAAAGGTAGGCATAACGAAACAAACCCCACATGGTAAAAAACTAAAACAAAAAACCGAAAAGAGAGGTAGAAACTCCCTACAATCCCAAGGAAACAAGCAAACACACAAAAATCACACTTTACTGCGGCGCCGATGGCCCTCGCAGCCCTCCCCGCCCTGAGAGGGGGAGGGAGGAGCCCCGGACCTCACCACGCCGGCTGCCTAGCATCAGTTCGTAAGCTAATGTCAACCGGGATAGACGCTTCTCTAGCCTCAGTTTCCTAGGCGGTGTTTGCCTTGTGTGGCGTTCACTGCCGTGTGTTGTGTTGTGCGGTGGCCAGGTGTTCCTCATCAGTACCAGGGCTGCATGCACTTAGAGGCTTCCTTCCCTAAGCACACTGTGAGTACTGACCCTGCGTGACAGGGTTATCTTCCCTGGGGTGTTTGGGAACCATTCCCGTAGAGGTTCTTGCTGCTCGGTATTTGCCTCACCCTAGGGGCCAGCTGGGGCTTGGGGCCCTTGTTTGGCCTTGGGTAGGGACTGGTATTGTGCTGGTTAGGGCGTCAAGGTGTTGCGCGACCTGCCACCTAAGCAGCGACCGGTTCCTGTTGCCTCTGGAGACGGTGTACTTTTGCGGGGTTTTTCTTTTGCTTATATTTTCATTTGCCTGGTGGGGGTCTGCCTAGTGTGGCTATAGTTCCACTGGTAGTGTTTGGTGGCCCTCTGCTAGGCCCCCGTGATTGTACACGTCGCAGGGGTTTTCAGTGTTGTCCTCTACCCCCTTGTTAGTTTTGGGTTTTAACCGGTAAGCAATACCTTGCCCGGGTTTCCTGTAGTTGTTACCCTATGGGCCCTGGAAACCCGTCGGGGCTCGGTGGACCATTGAATGTGTCTTCCCGGTTCCAACCCATCTTGTACAGGATTGTTGGTTGCTGTGCCCTTGTCTCCGGGTGACAGTTGCCACTTTTACCTCCATCATGTTGCCTGTTGGGTCACTGACACCTTGACCCGGAATCTTGCGAGATATTCTCTGCTTGTTCTCCAGTACTCTCCTGATGTTATTATTGTTCAGAGTACAGGCGGCATCCATGTTGCAAGCAAGGTTAGGTTGCTGCAACATGCTAGGTTGGTTCCCACTCGGATGCCCCGGGGCTGCCCGGGGCAGCCCCGGGGCAGCCCCTTTAGGTGCTGTTAGTGCTGTTAGTGTTAGTTATTGGTTAGGTGCTGTTCGCCCCTTTCCCTCCCTGTTCCCGGCTCCAGACCGTCTGCGGTTTCGGGGTCGGGGCGGGGTTTAGTTGGGCCGAGACTCGGGTGGTTTCGGAGGCTGCCCCGTTCGGGTTGGGGACGGAGGTTTTCGAGCCTGTTCCTCCTGCCAAGGCTTCTGGGCCTTACCAGCGGCCCTTTCTTGCTGCCTTTCCCAACGACTCTTTCTTTTCTTTATCCCTTACACTGCTCAGGGGTCCTGGGGACATTTACACCCTGTGCGCAAGAAAAAAAAAATTCGAATTTTTTTTTTCGTCTTCTAAACATGTTAATTTGTGTCCCCTGAGCACGGGAAAAATAACAAAAAAATCGTAGGTGACATATTTTGGGCGCAATTGACTGAGGAAGTCTGGCAAAAAGTGGGCGTTGCCACAAAGATATTATTACCTAATTGTTTCAATGTCTCCGATTGATTTTTTCTTAGTTTTTTGCAGTACTGTAATATTATTCAATAGTGTGTATTGTAATATATTTATATAATAAAAGTGGTGAATAATCGCTATACTCAAAAGTATGGTGTGCATATTAGTGATTCAATTATTATGTTTATAAAACAATAAACAAATAGTTTTGCTGCTATTACAGTCTATACACAGGTATATATAAGTATCTGCATATTTTGGTCACCATAACGAACCACTAAGTTGGTATTGAGAGTCGAAAAGCAACGAAGAGTTACCGCCACACACCAGCCAGCCACTTGCTGCCACGCCCTCAACACACGCACTAAACTTTCTTCCCCAACAATACCATTTATGGTGTTATTACACTTTATACAGACGTTATATATGAGTATGTATATATTTTGTTCACCACAACTGTACAGCTAAGCTGAAATAGTTAGTTCAGGCACTAAGAGTCGTCGCTATACACAGCTGGCGCCTGACGGCTCCCTTACTCTTTCAAGGTCACACGCACTAAACTTTCTCCCCCAACAGTGTTTGCAGTGTTATTACCCTATATACACATATTATATATAAGTATTTACATGTTTTATGCACCGTAACTGTACACCTAAGCTTGTAGTGCGCCCAAAGCGCATAGTGGCCACTCTAAACAGCTAGACAAATCGAGCAGACGACGTCACCTCCATCACCCAAATGGCACCTCCCAACATAATCCTTTTGCTGTTATTACACTAATACACACATTATATATACGTATCTACATTTGTGTTCACAATAGAGAACCACTGAGCTGGTATGGTGAATGCAAACAATAACAGGTGGCCACACAGTCAGTAAACGATGATGTCTCCGTCTCTCAGCATCACTCCTCCCACAGCGCTAATTATTACAACAATCCTGCTATTATCACAACACTGGTTATTGATATCACAGTCAGGGGTCATCTGTAATATTGTCATCGTTAAATAATAACAATTATATATTTATTTTGACATTTCTCGGCGATGCTATGGTCACAAGCTGAACAGCAATGCTGATCGCTCATGCTGCGTGCGCCAGCCTTGGTTGCTCCAACAGTACTGTGCCTCTCACACCTGAGAATATTGCCCACGATTTTTTTTTTAAATGGCGTCTGTTTAAAAGAGCCCTGAGGAAGCTAATGTGAACCCCGTGTAGCCGCGGGCCATTTGAATCGGGCCTGGCACCCTATGGCGTATATATACGCCATGCGCACCATGGGACGTGTTACTCAGGGCGTATATATACGCCATGCGCAGTTTAAGGGTTAACCCTCATGGCGTATATATACGCCATGAGTAACATGTCCCATGGTGCGCATGGCGTACATATACGCCATAGGGTGCCAGGCCCGATTCAAATGGCCCGTGGCTGCACAGGGTTCACATTAGCTTCCTCAGGGCTCTTGCAAACAGATGCCATTTAAAAAAAAAAAGTGGGCAATATTCTCAGGTGTGAGAGGCACAGTACTGTTGGAGCAACCAAGGCTGGCGCACGCAGCATGAGCGAACAGCATTGTTGTTCAGCTTGTGACCACAGCATCGCCAAAAAATGTCAAAATAAATATATAATTGCTATTATTTAGCGATGACAATATTACAGATGACCCCTGACTGTGATATAAATAACCAGGGTTGTGATAATAGCAGGATTGTTGTAATAATTACCCCTGTGGGACGAGTGATGCTGAGAGACGGAGGGAGATAGCATCGTTTACTGACTGTGTGGCCACCTGTTATTGTCTGCATTCACCATACCAGCTCAGTGGTTCTCTATGGTGAACACAAATGTAGGTACTTGTATATAATGTGTGTATTAGTGCAATAACAGCAAAAGGATTATGCTGGGAGGAGCCATTTGGGTGACGGAGGTGACGTCGTCTGCATGATTTGTCTAGCTGTTTAAAGGGTGACTACTATGCTTTTTGGGCACTCTACAAGCTTAGGTGTACAGTTATGGTGCATACAACATGTAGATACTTATATATAATATGTGTATATAGGGTAATAACACTGCAAATAGTATTGTTGGGGGAGAAAGTTTAGTGCGTGTGACCTTGAATGAGTGAGGAAGCTGCCAGCTGACTGTGTGTATAGCGACGACTCTTAGTGCCTGTACTAACTATATCAGCTTAGCTGTACAGTTGTGGTGAACAATTATAATTGCTCAATGCAAGCAGCAGCAGCAGCTCCACCAGCGCCAAACGATAAAGA
>WNGS01000166.1:0-10413 GCA_020271785.1 Procambarus virginalis | reverse complement strand
TTCCTCGGTGCCGTTTCAGAATCTGTCAGTTCATGTGCTGTCTAAACCCATTTGGTCCTCGGACTGCGTCCTCGACTTTCTTTCTTTCTTCACAGTTTACAGTTCCCCCTTAGATTTATGATTCCTTTTCTAGGTCTATTTTCCTGTTGGCACTTGCCTCTGGTTGCATGACTGGGGAGCTTTATGCTCCTCTCCACGGGTGTGGTTGACTCTGTGTATGTTACATTCATCTGCTGTCATCTCCTTGATTTCTGGCAAAGAATAAGTCAGCGGGCTTCAGAAGGGTCCCTTGGTTGTTGATGCTTAGTTGGTTAGGTCAGTGGTACATGTGCTGTGTCCAGTGGCAGCACTCCACTATTACCTTCATGCCACAGATTCTACCTTGGTGGATGCCTTGTGGGTTGATCCGGTTTCCTTGGTTCCCTGTTACAAGGCTCATGTTTTCTTGGTCATCTGCAGTGTCATCCAATCCAACCAGCCTGTGGTCTACATGCCGATGATGTTCAGAAATATGTTGCTCCTGCAGCAATTTTTGCTAACATGTTCATGTGCAGGGATTTTGGTGGCCCAAAATTTGGTTAATGTTCCTGGACATCATCATGCCTGTATTGTTTTGGATCATCTCTCTTGGCCAAGGGTCTTGTCTTCGTTCTGACTGCCTGTGATTTCTCTTCCTCCCTGGCGAGTCTCTCTCTTCTTGATGAGAAGTTAGCTTCTGGGAGCCATAAGGGTGCCTTGATTCCTTCTTTTCTTTCCTTTCCAGGTCATTGGTTGAGTGGTTTTGCTTGCACAGCTGCTCCAGAACTGTTTTAGACCAGTGGGCACCCAGAGCTCAAGCACCTTACCCCTCAACTAGCGGGGGTAGTGCTAACGAGCTCGTACCAGTTTCAAGAGATTTGATAGTTTGTTTACATTGTTTGGAGTTTATTTTACTGTTCTGAGGCTTTGGTCTCCTTGAACCTAGCAGTGGTCTGTAATGGATCACTGACTTTTTAGCTGCTATCCCGGTGGAGTGGCAGAGTGTCATCAACTCTCTGCTCCCAACTGGGAAACCAGTTTCCTGGTGGAATGCAGAGAACCTGGTTTCCTGGTGGTCCCATGAAACCTGGTCTGGAAAGCAATAGGGACAAGAGCCAGAACCAGGTCTCCAGTAGGCCAAACAGAACTCCATGGATGATTTGATCTAATAGTTGGAAGCCACCTAAGCGAGATAATTTCAGGGAGTCATTGGGCTCGCCCAGAAAGAGGGTTTCAATACATTCAATGCTGGATTTTTAAGCTTGGGAGATTTTCATTTAAATTCTGTGTAGATAAATGGATACAGGATTATTACAGGTTGATACTAAATTAACAAATTATAATATTTAATTTGTAGCACAAGCACAAACTCACCCTTTGACCAATGAAAGCAATGTAACTGAAGCAGATGAGTGTCTTACACAATCCAGGAAACCACTTTGGAGAATAAGGTGACAACTTTCCACCCATCATTATGAATGAACTATAAACTCGTGTGTCTGCCACAAACACTCCAGTCAATACACATACAGTTGGCATCCATATTACTTTCAAACGTATTATCAGCGCTGCCAAAATACTCCACATGACAGAGAGGCCTGCAAATAATAAAAATATACAGTATTTGACAAAGGAAAATGCAAGTTATTCTTTCATTTGAATTTATGTATAGTGAGATGAGAATGGTTGGTTGATACCTGGTTGATACCTGGTTGATGAAGCACTAATCAATACAAATAATAACCAACTATTTTGAAAACACAAAATAATGTAAACTCAGGTTATTACCTAATGCTTGCACTTTTTCCCAGGACACAACACTAGATGCCATAAAAAGGGGGCTACAGCTGTCATTCTTGCTCACTGCTGAAGAGGAGCCCATGTTGGGATTAAAATATAGTCTAGGTTTTCTTGTGTTTTCAAGATAATAGGTTATTATTTTGACATGAAAGTACAATACATCAATAGCCAGGTATTTTTAAATGTTGATTGAGGGTTATTAAACTTGAATTATCTGAAAAGCCAAAAAACCAGCACTGAATGTAATGTAACGCCATTTTCTGGGCGAGTCCCGGAGGCTTCCCGGGGCTATCCAGGCTAAATGGATATGTATAACTTTCTGGCATCAGTTAAAGTGCTAGGAGTTCTTGCCTTCCGGGGACCACGAGCCACAACCCGGCCCCCTCAGAGAGGCGTGAGGAGCAATGGCCTATAGAAACCCCCTTGTGGTTGGGAGCATTCAATGTCTGCCATCGACCGGGATAGGCACCCAGAAAGGTAGGCGCCCCAAAACAAACCCCAATTCTGGTGAAAATATTGCTACCGAAAGCTGAATGAGTGGAGAGAGCTCCCCAAACAAAATTATCAAACTACCATGACATTATCACGTCGCCGCGCCACCATCTGCGCAACCCCCCCTCCCCGGGAGGGGAAGGGGAAGCCCCAGACCCTCCAGCCCAGCGATCCAACTGGCAGTTCTTAGGCTGGATGTCAAAAAACGCCGCCGACTGGAGGGAAGGAGAGATGCCAAGGAGCCTCCGGGACTCACCCAGAAAATGGCGTTTCATTACAATGAACGCTGGTTTTCTGGGGGGGGAGCCCCATCGGCTCCCCGGAGCTACCTCACCACAGATAAGGAAAACAGGGAAGGAACCGGGAGGCAGACGTCACACACCCTAACCTAAAAACCAAGACCACAGACAAAATAAAGACCAAAACGAGAAGAAAATAGACCACTCAGGCCAACGACCAGGACTGCACCAGAACTCAAGAGCAGGCCGGAGGGAAAACAACGCCTGGGACAGCAAGCGGAATGGAGCAGAAGGAATCGTAACACCGAACGCAAGCAGGAGCGGCTCCGCCAGCATCCATCCAATATGAGGTGACAGGACACGGTCCCAGATGACGATCCCGGAAGAACCCTGAAGGGAAGACAAGCCAACCCTATCAAAGACTGAAGGACCCTTCGCAGCAATAGGAAAACCGGAAGGATCACCAGGAAAACCACACACCACCCCCGAAACGAAACACGCAGGTGGGAGACCAATAACGAACCTACCAGTGCTAACACAAACGACGAGAAACTAGCACCACGAACGAAAACTCAAAACACGAATGGAAAAACAGCGACCCCGCAACCAAAGGAGGAACATAACCAGCTCCAGCAGGGAAGAATGATGCACGTGTCCCTGAGGCATCCAAGAGGAGAACTACCCAGGACGTGAACCTCAGGAAAGCAAACACACCCGTTCCAGAAAAAGGAACAAAGAAAAACCGCAGCCAGGACCGGAACCCAACTACCGGTTCCAAGAAAGGAACCAGTAAGGCAGGAGCTGCAGACAAAGTTCACAACCCCTCACAGACAGCGCAACACCGAAGCGTGCAGTAGGGCACAAAGAAAATCGTAAGAACTCTGTACCAAAACGGAACACTGGAGAAGTCCAAAAGCAGGGAACTGAACATGGAAAGAGGCCCACCCGAGCACCCAACATCAGGATAGCCAAGAAGCACCGACCCAGATACAGAAATAAGTGTAGCATAGGAGGAGGAAAAATGGAAATAGGTAACGAAAACCCTGAATACGGACCAAGGAGCGGCCGGGAAGTAATGCACACGACCAACCACAAATTGTGTAGAGGAGGGCGGACATACCCGAGGGACCTCATGGACAGCAGGGTGCAGCCAGGCACTGAAGATAGGCAAGGAATGAGTGTCCAGATAGGGAAAAGATCCAGGTGCAGACAATGAAACCAAAAGCACCGAAATGCGGGGCAGAGCCCCACAGGACAACAAAGACCAAGAGACAAGGACAAAGGAGTCACTGAAGACAAGGTGACCAAACACAACACACCAAACACCCTGTTAGAAGCCACTGACGCAACCCCGCCAAGCGGGGAAGAGTAAACAAGGATGGAGCAATGACCAAGGGTGGTGTAGCGAGTTGATATCACAATAATATACTCCCTCCAAACGCATTAACCTAGTGAGAGAAGCAAAGCTCTACGTAGCACTAATTATGGATCGCAAACCTTACTTCCAGTTAATATTCCTGCCAACCTTTGGAGAACGGTGAGCTGTTGCACGAGCATATAAGCAGCAGAGTAGCGAATAATAACTAATCTACCTGCAAGTGTGGTCTAGAACAGACACTTGCGAGATACTGTACCGACTCTCAGTGCGCTCAACTCGCACCATTGCTTGCCAAAGTATCACCTGCATACTTCTGTATACGCAACAAAATACATTTAGCCTCTTAGTGTTTGTGTTTATTGTCACCATTCTTTACGTAACAACAGAACTGGGACAGTGGCACATGCCACCCTTGCGGCACATTTTGGACACGAAACAATGGACATAAAAGGGATAAGTGTAGATTCAGGAAAGACCTGAAAAAATACTGGCACGGTAACAGGTTCGTTGATTCGCGGAACTAATTACAGCGTAACGTGGTGGTGGGGCCCCATGATTGGTGCAAGCGCGGGTTGGACACGTATATGAGTGGGAATGGGTGGTAAGAAATAGGAGCTGCCTCGTATGGGCCAATAGGCCCCCAGCAGTTCCTCTGTTCTTATGTCTATATGTTCGTATGCACAAGGGGACACAGGAGGAAGCCGAGTACCCAAAGGAGCCACAGACATGAAAAAGAACCTGATCCATGTCAGAGGGAAAAGGAAGCGGAAGGCACTAGGAAGCTACGTGGTGGAGGCAGACTCCACCCACAGGAGCAAATGTAGAGAAGACAGAGCCCAGGAGGCTCAGGAAACTGCACAACCGTCAACTGACAGGAGAGAGGCAGGGCCCAAGAGCCAGAGCTCAACCCCCACAAGCACAACTAGGCAAGCACCCCACCAAAAAGCGAGAACCAGCACACCTGGCCGACAGAGGCGCCAGACATGACAAACTCACCTGCAGAGCAGACACACGACCATGCCACAACACAGGCGAGCCAAGTAACATACCAGAGAGCAGCGCTAATGGTGTGCCCGAAAGCCATGCATACTAGAGACAGTAGGCAGTGTATGTACTATTACCTAAATAAAATTCGGAAGGCTAAGGAGAAATGTGTCCAGAGGTGCGCGCCCCGCAGAAGACGATGAGCAGTACAGAGGAGGAGGCATCATGCCGAGCCATCCCACACAATACAGTACAATATACTGTATTGTGTGGGATAATAATAATATTAATACACAATAGGCCAGATGCACAATATTAGTGCATCTGGCCTAGAGGGCGGCCGCCACCAGCTGACTGTGTGAGTAGCTACGTTTTATTGCCTTTTCACCATACAAGCTTAGATGTACAGTTATGGTGAACAAAACATGTAAATACTTATATATATAATGTCTGTGTATAGTGAATAAATGCAAAAAAGTATTGTGGGAGGAGAATGAGGGCGAGTGAGAATGAGGGTGTTGTTGAGGGAGGGAGTGGCAGTGAGTTGCTAGCTGGTGTGTGGCAGTCACTCCTTGTTGTATTTTGACTCACAATACCAACTTAGTGGTTTGTTATGGTGAGCAAAACATGCAGATACTTATATATAAGCTGTGTATATAGTGCAATAACAGCAAAACTATTTGTTTATTGTTTTATGAACATAATAATTGAATCACTAACATGCACACTATAATTTTGAGTACAGCGATGGTTCACACATTTTATTACATAAATATATCACACTTCACACTATATAATAATATTACTGCAAAAAACAAAGAAAAATCAATCAGAGACATTGAAATAATTAGGTAATAATATATTTGTGGCTACTGCCGCCTGTGAGCTCGGGCGGAGTAGACCTCGTCTGGTGAAGGCTCTGTCAATGCCCCCTCTCTGTGGGGAGCCCCCTACAGCTCCATGGAGCTTATCGGGCTAATGTATGTTATATTAGACCGGGACAATAGCTCAGGAGTTCAGATCTACCAGGGACCAGCACCAGAACCTGGCCAGTTCAGAGAGGTTTCAGGGAGCAATGGCCCTGGAAAACCCCCTTGTGGCTGGGGTTTTCCTTATTTGCCATCGACCGGGATCAGGCACCTAGAAAGGTAGGCATAACGAAACAAACCCCACATGGTAAAAAACTAAAACAAAAAACCGAAAAGAGAGGTAGAAACTCCCTACAATCCCAAGGAAACAAGCAAACACACAAAAATCACACTTTACTGCGGCGCCGATGGCCCTCGCAGCCCTCCCCGCCCTGAGAGGGGGAGGGAGGAGCCCCGGACCTCACCATGCCGGCTGCCTAGCATCAGTTCGTAAGCTAATGTCAACCGGGATAGACGCTTCTCTAGCCTCAGTTTCCTAGGCAGTGTTTGCCTTGTGTGGCGTTCACTGCCGTGTGTTGTGTTGTGCGGTGGCCAGGTGTTCCTCATCAGTACCAGGGCTGCATGCACTTAGGGGCTTCCTTCCCTAAGCGCACTGTGAGTACTGACCCTGCGTGGCAGGGTTATCTTCCCTGGGGTGTTCGGGAACCATTCCCGTAGAGGTTCTTGCTGCTCGGTATTTGCCTCACCCTAGGGGCCAGCTGGGGCTTGGGGCCCTTGTTTGGCCTTGGGTAGGGACTGGTATTGTGCTGGTTAGGGCGTCAAGGTGTTGCGCGACCTGCCACCTAAGCAGCGACCGGTTCCTGTTGCCTCTGGAGACGGTGTACTTTTGCGGGGTTTTTCTTTTGCTTTTATTTTCATTTGCCTGGTGGGGGTCTGCCTAGTGTGGCTATAGTTCCACTGGTAGTGTTTGGTGGCCCTCTGCTAGGCCCCCGTGATTGTACACGTCGCAGGGGTTTTCAGTGTTGTCCTCTACCCCTTGTTAGTTTTGGGTTTTAACCGGTAAGCAATACCTTGCCCGGATTTCCCGTAGTTGTTACCCTATGGGCCCTGGAAACCCGTCGGGGCTCGGTGGACCATTGAATGTGTCTTCCCGGTTCCAACCCATCTTGTACAGGATTGTTGGTTGCTGTGCCCTTGTCTCCGGGTGACAGTTGCCACTTTTACCTCCATCATGTTGCCTGTTGGGTCACTGACACCTTGACCAGGAATCTTGCGAGATATTCTCTGCTTGTTCTCCAGTACTCTCCTGATGTTATTATTGTTCAGAGTACAGGCGGCATCCATGTTGCAAGCAAGGTTAGGTTGCTGCAACATGCTAGGTTGGTTCCCACTCGGATGCCCCGGGGCTGCCCCGTTTTGGTTAGGTGCTGTTCGCCCCTTTCCCTCCCTGTTCCCGGCTCCAGACCGTCTGCCGGTTTCGGGGTCGGGGCGGGGTTTAGTTGGGCCGAGACTCGGGTGGTTTCGGAGGCTGCCCCGTTCAGGTTGGGGACGGAGGTTTTCGAGCCTGTTCCTCCTGCCAAGGCTTCTGGGCCTTACCAGCGGCCCTTTCTTGCTGCCTTTCCCATCGACTCTTTCTTTTCTTTATCACTTACACTGCTCAGGGGTCCTGGGGACATTTACACCCCTGTGCGCAAGAAAAAAAAAATTCGAATTTTTTTTTTGTCTTCTAAACATGTTAATTTGTGTCCCCTGAGCACGGGAAAAATAACAAAAAAATCGTAGGTGACATATTTTGGGCGCAATTGACTGAGGAAGTCTGGCAAAAAGTGGGCGTTGCCACAAAGATATTATTACCTAATTGTTTCAATGTCTCCGATTGATTTTTTCTTAGTTTTTTGCAGTACTGTAATATTATTCAATAGTGTGTATTGTAATATATTTATATAATAAAAGTGGTGAATAATCGCTATACTCAAACGTATGGTGTGCATATTAGTGATTCAATTATTATGTTTATAAAACAATAAACAAATAGTTTTGCTGCTATTACAGTCTATACACAGGTTATATATAAGTATCTGCATATTTTGGTCACCATAACGAACCACTAAGTTGGTATTGAGAGTCGAAAAGCAACGAAGAGTTACCGCCACACACCAGCCAGCCACTTGCTGCCACGCCCTCAACACACGCACTAAACTTTCTTCCCCAACAATACCATTTATGGTGTTATTACACTTTATACAGACATTATATATGAGTATGTATATATTTTGTTCACCACAACTGTACAGCTAAGCTGAAATAGTTAGTTCAGGCACTAAGAGTCGTCGCTATACACAGCTGGCGCCTGACGGCTCCCTTACTCTTTCAAGGTCACACGCACTAAACTTTCTCCCCCAACAGTATTTGCAGTGTTATTACCCTATATACACATATTATATATAAGTATTTACATGTTTTATGCACCGTAACTGTACACCTAAGCTTGTAGTGCGCCCAAAGCGCATAGTGGCCACTCTCTAAACAGCTAGACAAATCGAGCAGACGACGTCACCTCCATCACCCAAATGGCACCTCCCAACATAATCCTTTTGCTGTTATTACACTAATACACACATTATATATACGTATCTACATGTGTGTTCACAATAGAGAGCCACTGAGCTGGTATGGTGAATGCAAACAATAACAGGTGGCCACACAAAACAAGAAAACAAGGCCACACAAAATAACAGGTGGGTGGATTTTTTTAGTGAGTATAATTGGACAGACTTGTTGCTAGGCAAGGAAGTGAATGAGATGTATGTCAAGTTTTGTGAAATATATGATAAAGGCACAAACAAATTTATACCAAAACAGAGATGCAGAACTAGGAAACAGGATTGGTTCAATAGGAATTGCGAGAGGGCCAGAGACCAAAAGACACAAAAATGGAATCAATACAGGAAGAGGCCAAACCCCCAAACATACAAACGATACAAAGATGCAAGAAACAACTACACAGCAGTGAGGAGAGAGGCAGAAAGAAATTTTGAAAAAGGGATTGCAGACAAATGTAAAACAGAACCAGGTCTATTCTACAAATTCATAAACAACAAATTGCAGGTAAAGGATAATATTCAGAGGTTGATAATGGGAAATAGATTCACGGAAAATGAAAAGGAAATGTGTGAAACACTAAACGAAAAGTTCCAAAGTGTGTTTGTACAAAATGAAATCTTTAGGGAACCAGACACAATAAGAATTCCAGAGAACAACATAGAGCACATAGAGGTGACTAGAGACGAAGTGGAAAAAATGCTCAAGGAGCTAAGTAAGAACAAGGCAGTTGGTCCAGATGGAGTTTCACCATGGGTTCTGAGAGAGTGTGCACCTGAGCTCAGCATTCCACTTCAGCTGATTTTTCAGGCATCCCTGTTTACAGGAGTTGTAGCTGATGTGTGGAAAAAGGCTAACATAGTTCCAATCTACAAAAGTGGAAGCAGGGAAGACCCCCTTAATTATAGACCTGTATCATTGACAAGTGTAATAGTCAAAATATTGGAAAAAATAATTAAAACTAAATGGGTAGAACACCTGGAGAGAAATGATATAATATCAGACCGACAGTATGGTTTTCGATCTGGAAGTTCCTGTGTAACGAACTTACTCAGTTTTTATGATCGAGCAACAGAGATTTTACAGGAAAGAGATGGTTGGGTTGACTGCATCTATCTGGACCTAAAAAGGCTTTCGACAGAGTTCCCCATAAGAGGTTGTTCTGGAAACTGGAACATATTGGAGGGGTGACGGGTAAGCTACTAACATGGATGAAAAATTTCCTAACTGACAGAAAAATGAGGGCCGTAATCAGAGGCAAGGTATCGGATTGGAGGAATGTCACGAGTGGAGTACCACAGGGTTCAGTTCTTGCACCGGTAATGTTCATTGTCTACATAAACGATCTACCAGAGGGATTACAGAATTACATGAACATGTTTGCTGATGATGCTAAGTTAATAGGGAAGATAAGAAACCTAGATGATTGTCATGCCCTTCAAGAAGACCTGGACAAAATAAGTATTTGGAGCAACACTTGGCAAATGGAATTTAATGTGAATAAATGCCATGTTATGGAATGTGGAATTGATGAACATAGACCCCACACAACCTATAAATTATGTGAGAAATCTTTAAAGAATTCTGATAAAGAAAGGGATCTAGGGGTGGTTTTAGATAGAAAACTGTCACCTGAGGACCACATCAAGAACATTGTGCGAGGAGCCTATGCTACACTTTCTAACCTAAGAATTGCTTTTAAATACATGGATGGAGAAATACTAAAGAAATTGTTCACGACTTTTATTAGACCAAAGCTGGAATATGCAGCGGTTGTATGGTGCCCTTATCTTAAGAAGCACATCAACAAACTGGAAAAGGTGCAACGACATGCCACTAAGTGGCTCCCAGAAATGAAGGACAAGAGCTATGAGGAGAGGTTAGAGGCATTAAATATGCAAAAACTAGAAGATAGAAGAAAAAGAGGCGATATGATCACTACGTACAAAATAGTAACAGGAATTGATAAATCGACAGGGAAGATTTCCTGAGACCTGGAACTTCAAGAACAAGAGGTCATAGATTTAAACTA
>WNGS01000165.1:26625-42251 GCA_020271785.1 Procambarus virginalis | reverse complement strand
CAGCGTCACTCATCCTGTGAGTGAACATACCGCCATAGTGACATTATTGGGCAGCGTCACTCATCCTGTGAGTGAACATACCGCCATAGTGACATTACTGAGCAGCGTCACTCATCCTGTGAGTGAACATACCGCCATAGTGACATTATTGGGCAGCGTCACTCATCCTGTGAGTGAACATACCGCCATAGTGACATTATTGGGCAGCGTCACTCATCCTGTGAGTGAACACACCACCTGTTGGAAATTTCCAACACTTAATTACTAACCCCTCATACGATAAGATGCAATTCTTGTACTAGACATTATAATTTACTAACACTTCTACCCAGTAATACATAGATATTTAAATTATAGATTTGAAGCGTAGAACGGCCAATACTTTTTAGAAATCCTGGCCGTGAAGTTGTGTCAGCCACCCAGCTACCTTTTTGAGGTTATCTTGAGATTATGTCGTGGCTTAACGTCCCCGCGGCCCGGTCCTCTACCAGGCCTCCTTTTGTTACACACCCCCAGGAAGCAGCCCGTAGCAGCTGTCTAACTCCAGGTACCTATTTATTGCTAGGTAACAGGGGAATCAGGGTGAAAGAGACTTTTTGCCCATTTGTCTCCGCCTCCACCGAGAATCGAACCCGGAACCTCAGGATTACGAATCCGAAGCGCTGTCCACTCAGCTGTCAGGCACTCTTAAGGCGCCTGACAGAGGGAATAGAGGCTAGAGGGAATAATTTCTACATATTAATGGATCGAATTGAATGCAGTCTCATTTACCTTTATCAAGGATTATTGATTAATAATAGATTTACTTTCATTTAATAATATATATGACTGTTTACTGGAAATAATTTATACAGTCTCGATCAGCTGTTCCGGTAAATAAAAAGATAAACTTGATTTCCACTCTTAATATTCTTGTGTGTTTAATGTCATCTATATTAATTGATTTGCATTCCAAAATATTATCTACTGTCTTATAAACCCTGTATTATGACGTAAATATTCGTCAACTACGTCTCCATCCTTTTGGAACTCTGTTTGAAATATTATACCCAGAGTTCCAGCATAGGCGCGAGTGCGTATGCGTCACGAGGGAGGAGAAGCTAGGGACTCGCCATCTTATCAACCTGGTATCTAGGTGTTCTGGAGCTGCCCAACAACTGGAGGTGTTCTGGAGCTGCCCAACAACTGGAGGTGTTCTGGAGCTGCCCAACAACTATCGATATAATCTGAGATCATCCATACTTCAACGAGCTTCTGATCGAGGGTGCCACTTTCTCAGCTTACCAACACCACGTTCAGCAGTAATGTATTATCTAGATTTTGTAATATTAGCCATTATTCGCAGATGTATTTAATGTGGTGTTGTTACGTAGCCGGCGATACTGTGCTGTCGTTACGTAGCCGGCGATACAATGTGGTGTCGTTACGTAGCCGGCGATACTGTGCTGTCGTTACGTAGCCGGCGATACAATGTGGTGTCGTTACGTAGCCGGCGATACAATAAAGCCACATAAGTGCTGATCTTACCCTCTGATTCTTTAGATTATGCGATTAGATGCATGAATATTAAGTTTAGAGTAGAAATTACATAACATTTGCCTTTCAGCCTGGAATTAAGACCGTGAGAGAGAGAGGTGTTTCCGCATCCATGATCAAGTGTTCCCAAGGATAGCTATCTTGAACTGGAATAAACGTGTTGTAGAGGCTGGACGCGATCTACGATCATCATTGGCTGCTAAGCCGCTTCCAGTGTTCCTATTGTAGATAGCTATTTACCACTATTGAAAATCAAATATTATTTATATGTATTTTTCATTAATAGATGTGCATTACCATCTCAATATTATTTAACCGCCCCCCCCCATCAAGTTGTAGGGTGCACGGAGTTAGTTCTAAATTATCATTAATATTACAGTTCATTTCTCTAAATATATTTAATTACATTTATACATTTATTATTGGAGATCTGGTTCTCTGTTCTGGTTCTCAGCCACTGGTTCTCTGATCTTTAGCATTAACTTTTGGTACTTCGAAACATTTAATATAATTTTACTGTAGAACTAATTCCTCCCCCACACCACCATAGTGACAATATTCGGCAGCGTCACTCATCATGTGAGTGAACACGACACCATCTTGAGGTTATCTTGAAATGATTTCGGGGCTTAAGTGTCCCCGCGGCCCGGTCCTCGACCAGGCCTCCACCTCCAGGAAGCAGCCCGTGACAGCTAACTAACACCCAGGTACCTATTTTACTGCTAGGTAATAGGGGCATAGGGTGAAAGAAACTCTGCCCATTGTTTCTCGCCGGCGCCTGGGATCGAACCCAGGACCACAGGATCACAAGTCCCGCGTGCTGTCCGCTCGGCCGACCGGCTCCTTATTGTCACCATAGTGACAATATTGGGCAGCGTCACTCATCCTGTGAGTGAACACGCCACCATAGTGATAATATTGGACAGCGTCACTCATCCTGTGAGTGAACACGCCACCATAGTGATAATATTGGACAGCGTCACTCATCCTGTGAGTGAACACGCCACCATAGTGATAATATTGGGCAGCGTCACTCATCCTGTGAGTGAACACGCCACCATAGTGATAATATTGGGCAGCGTCACTCATCCTGTGAGTGAACACGCCACCATAGTGATAATATTGGGCAGCGTCACTCATCCTGTGAGTGAACACGCCACCATAGTGATAATATTGGGCAGCGTCACTCATCCTGTGAGTGAACACACCACCATAGTGATAATATTGGGCAGCGTCACTCATCCTGTGAGTGAACACGCCACCATAGTGATAATATTGGGCAGCGTCACTCATCCTGTGAGTGAACTCACCACGATAGTGACAACATAGGCAGCGCCATTCATCCTGGGAGTGAAGACACCAGTGACAACATGGGCAGCGCCACTCATCTTGTGCACTCATGTTTTGGCAGTTGGAACTCTAAGAATGATTGTCATGGCTTCATTTTGTATGCTTTCAAGCCTTTTCATATCGCTTTGGGAATAAGTGCACAATTATTCTATGTGCGACATAGTGCATGACGGAGCGCACATAGGCTGTGTACATCATTTTAAGCACGGCAGTGCTTATGAAGGCAATGCCTTCCAAGGAGTTCAATGGACTGTTAATTTTTCCCAAGGTTGGGGCTATTAGGACAGTATCTGCATATCCCACTTGCTGTGTTCCTTTCGGAAATTCAGTATTTGCGGCGGCGTTCATAAATATATTGAATAGTGTAGGGCTTAAAACTCCTCCTTGAAGGGTCCCGAGTTCCTTATTCATCGTTTTCGAGATTGTTCCATTGAAACAGACCTCGGCTTTCCTCCCTGTGAGGTAGTCTTCAGTTCATTTCATGATTCTCCCCTTGACACCCATGCATGCAAGTTTATGAAGGATCGCAATCCCCTGTGCTTTGTCGAAGACTCCTTTGATGTCAACAAATACAGAGTATTTAGCTGTGCATTAGCTAACTTATTAACTTTACAATTTGATGTGCTCCGTCCTTTAACAAATTTGTTGACCCTTTACCCTAGCCTGCTTATTTTGTGCATCAATCGGTTTAAGATGACTCATATTGATGATATGTGATGATGGCTGTGCTGGGTGTAGCCATAGTGATGATATGTAATGATGGTTGCACTGGGTTGGCTGTAGTAATGATATGTGATGATGGGTGTAGCCATAGTGATGATATGTGTTGATAGTTGTGCTGAGTGTAGCCATAGTAATGATATGTGATGATTGTTGTGCTGGGTTTGGCTGAAGTAATGGTGTGTGATGATGGTGTAGTCATAGTGATGATGGTTGTCCTGGGTGTAGCCATAGTGAGGATATGTGATGATGGTTGTGCTGGGTGTGGCTGTAGTAATGATATGTGATGATGGTTGTGCTGGGTGTAGCCATAGTGTTATGTGATGATGGAAATGCTGGATGTATCCATAGTGATGATTTGTGTGTTTGGTGTAGCTGTTGTAATGATATGTGATGATGGGTTCAGAATGAGGGTTCTGCTGGGTGTAGCTGTAGTGATATGTAATGAGGGTTCTGCTGGGTGTAGCTGTAGTGAAATGTGACAATGGTTCTGCTAGGTGTAGCCATAGTGATGATATGTGATGATGGTTGTGCTGGATCAAGCTTTAGTGATGATATGTGATGATATTTGTGCTGGGAATACCTGTAGTGATGATATGTGATGATGGTTGGTGTGGGTGTAGCCATAGTGATGATATGTGATGATGGTTGTGCTGGGGGTAGCCATAGTGATAAATATGTGTGTGATGATGGTTGGTGTGGGTGTAGCCGTAGCGATGATATGTGATTATGGTTGTGCTGGGTGTAGCCATAGTGATAACATGTGATGATGGTTGTGCTGGTTGTAGCCATAGAGATGATATGTGATTATGATGGTTGTGCTGGGTTTAGCCATTTTGATGATATGTAATAATGGTTGTGCTGGATGAAGCTGTAGTAATGATATGTGACAATGGTTGTGCAAGGGTGTTACTCTAGTGATGATATGTGATGATTGTTGTGCTGGGTATAGCTGTAGTGATAATATGTGATGATGATTGTGCTGAGTGTAGCCGTAGTGATGATATGTGATAATGGTTGTGTTTGGTGTAGCCATAGTGATGATATGTTATGATGGTTGTGCTGGGTGTAGCCATAGTGATGATATGTGATAATGGTTGTGCTGAGTGTAGCCATAGTGATGATATGTTATGATGGTTGTGCTGAGTGTAGCCATAGTGATGATATGTTATGATGGTTGTGCTGAGTGTAGCCGTAGTGATGATATGTGATGATGGTTGTGCTGAGTGTAGCCGTAGTGATGATATGTGATAATGGTTGTGTTTGGTGTAGCCATAGTGATGATATGTTATGATGGTTGTGCTGGTGTAGCCGTAGTGATGATATGTGATAATGGTTGTGTTTGGTGTAGCCATAGTGATGATATGTGATGATGGTTGTGCTGAGTGTAGCCATAGTGATGATATGTTATGATGGTTGTGCTGGGTGTAGCCATAGTGATGATATGTGATGATGGTTGTGCTGAGTGTAGCCATAGTGATGATATGTGATGATGGTTGTGCTGAGTGTAGCCATAGTGATGATATGTGATGATGGTTGTGTTGAATGTAGCCGTAATGATGATATGATGTGACGGTTGTGTTGGGAGTGGCTGTAGTAATGATATGTGATGATGGTTGTGCTGGTGCAGTCATTCTGATGATATTTGATGGTGAAGGTTGTGCTGAGTGTAGTCATAGTGATGATATGTAATGATGATTGTTGTGCTGGTGTAGCCATAGTGATGATATGTGATGATGAGTGCGCTGAGCAGCTATAGTGATGATATGTGATGATGGTTATGCTGGGTTTAGCCGTAGTGATGACATGTGATGATGGGTCTGCTTGGTGTAGCTGTAGTTATATGTGATGATGGTTGTACTTGGTGTTGCTATAGTAATGATATGTGATGATGAGTGCGCTGGGTGTAGCCATAGTGATGATGGTTGTGCAGGATGTAGCAATAGTGATGATATGTGATGATGGTTGTGCTGGGAGTGGCCATAGTGATGATGTGTGTGCTGGGTGTAGCTGTAGTCATGATATGTGATGATGGTTCTGCTGGGTGTAGCCATAGTGATGATAATTGTGCTGAGTGTAGCCTTGATGATTATATACAATGATACTTGTGTTGGGAGTACCCATATTGATGATATGTGATGATGGTTGTGGTAGGTGTAGCTAATGTGATGATATGTGATGATGGTTGTGCTGGGTGTAACCAGAGTGATGATATGTGATGATGGTTGAGCTGGGTGTAGCCATAATGACGTGATGATGATTGTGCTGGGTGTAGCCATGGTGATATGTGATGATGGTAGTGCTGGGTGTAGCTGAAGTGATGATATTTGTGCTGTGTGTAGCTGTATTGATGATATGTGATGATGATTGTGCTGTTTGTAGCTATAGTAATGATATGTGATGTTGGGTGTACTGGGTGTAGCCATAGTGATGATATGTGACGATGAGTGCGCTGAGTAGCCATAGTGATAATATGTGATGGTGGTTGTGTTGGGTTTAGCCATTGTGATGATATATGATGATGAGTATGTTGACTGTAGCTGTAGTGATGATATATTATGATGGTTGTACTTGGTGTAGCTATAGTGATGATATGTGACAATGAGTGTGCTGGGTGTAGCCACAGTAATGATGGTTGTGCAGCGTGTAGCAATAGTGATGACATGTGATGATGGTTGTGCTGGGTGTAGCCAGAGTGATGGTATGTAATGATTGTTGTGTTGGGTGTAGCCATAATGATATGTGATGATGAGTCTGCTAGGTATAGCTATATTGATGATAGGTGATGATGAGTGTGCTGGGTGTAGCCATAATGATGATGGGTGTGCAGGGTGTAGCAACTGACGATATGTCATGATTGTTGTGCTGGGTGTAGCCATACTGATATGTGATAATGGATGTGCTGGGTGTAGCCATAGTGATGATAAGTGACGATGTGTGTGCTGGGTGTACCTGTAGTCATATGTGATGATGGTTCTGTTGGGTGTAGCTGTATGATGATATGTGATGATGGTTCTGCTGGGTGTTGCTGTAGTCATGATATGTGATGATGGTTCTGCTGGGTGTAGCTTTAGTGTTGATATGATTGTTGTGCTGGGTTTAGCCACAGTGATGATATGTGATGATTGTTGTGGGTGTAGCCATAGTAATGACATGTGATGATAGTTGTACTGGGTGTAGCTCTTGTGATGACATGTGATGATGGTTGTGCTGGATGTAACTGTAGTGATGACATGTGATAATGGTTGTACTGGGTGTAGCCTTAGTGATTATATGTGATGATATTTGTGCTGGGAGTACCCATAGTGATGATATGTGATGATGGTTGCGCTGGGTGTACCATAGTGATGACTAGTGGCTTTACAAGATCGGAAATACTGTCCTATTCAATGTATTCTCACAAACCCAATGTACCTTCTTGTATATAAATAAATAAATAAATAAATAAATAAATAAATAAATAAATAAATAAATAAATAAATAAATTGATGATAAGTGATGAAGGTTGTGCTGGGTTTAGCCGTAGTGATGATATGTGATGATGGATGTGCTTGGTGTAGCTGTAGTGATGATATGTGATGATTTTTGTTCTAGGTGTAGCCATAGTGACAATATGTGATGATGAGTGCGCTGAATACTTATATTGATGATAAGTGATGAAGGTTGTGCTGGGTTTAGCCGTAGTGATGATATGTGATAATGGGTGTGCTTGGTTTAGCTGTAGTGATGATATGTGATGATGGTTGTACTTGGTGTTGCTATAGTGATGATATGTGATGATTAGTGTGCTGGGTGTAGCCATAGTGATGATGGTTGTGCAGGGTATAGCAATAGTGATGATGTAATGATGAATGTGCTGGGTGTAGCCATAGTGATAATATGTGATGATGGGTGTGCTGGGTGCAGCTGTTGTCATGATATGTGATGATGGCTCTGCTGGGTGTAGCTGTAGTGATATGTGATGATGGTTCTGCTAGGTGTAGCGATAGTGATGATATGTGATGATGGTTGTGCTGGGTCAAGCCTTAGTGATGATATGTGATGATATTTGTGCTGGGAATACCTATAGTGATGACATGTGATGATGGTTGTGCCGGGTATAGATGTAGTGATGTGTGATGATGGTTGTACAGGGTGTAGCTATTGTGATGATATGTGATGATGGTTGTGCTGGGTGTAGCCGTAGCGATGATATGTGATTATGGTTGTGCTGGGTGTAGCCATAGTGATAACATGTGATGATGGTTGTGCTGGTTGTAGCCATAGAGATGATATGTGATTATGATGGTTGTGCTTGGTTTAGCCATTTTAATGATATGTAATAATGGTTGTGCTGGATGAAGCTGTAGTAATGATATGTGACAATGGTTGTGCAAGGGTGTTACTCTAGTGATGATATGTGATGATTGTTGTGCTGGGTATAGCTGTAGTGATAATATGTGATGATGATTGTGCTGAGTGTAGCCGCAGTGATGATATGTGATGACGGTTGTGTTTGCTGTAGCCATAGTGATGATATGTGATGATGGTTGTGCTGAATGTAGCCATAGTGATGATATGTGATGATGGTTGTGTTGAATGTAGCCATAGTGATGATATGTGATGATGGTTGTGTTGAATGTAGCCATAATGATGATATGTGATGATGGTTGTGCTGAATGTAGCCATAGTGATGATATGTGATGATGGTTGTGTTGAATGTAGCCATAATGATGATATGAGATGACGGTTGTGTTGGGAGTGGCTGTAGTAATGATGTGTGATGATGGTTGTGCTGGTGCAGTCATAGTGATGATATTTGATGATGAAGGTTGTGCTGAGTGTAGTCATAGTGATGATATGTAATGATGATTGTTGTGCTAGGTGTAGCCATAGTGATGATATGTGATGATGGTTGTGCTGGTGCAGTCATAGTGATGATATTTGATGATGAAGGTTGTGCTGAGTGTAGTCATAGTGATGATATGTAATGATGATTGTTGTGCTAGGTGTAGCCATAGTGATGATATGTGATGATGGTTGTGCTGGGTGTAGCCATAGTGATGGTATGTGATGATGAGTGCGCTGAGCAGCTATAGTGATGATATGTGATGATGGTAGTGCTGGGTTTAGCCGTAGTGATGACATGGGATGATGGGTCTGCTTGGTGTAGCTGTAGTTATGATATGTGATGATGAGTGTGCTGGGTGTAGCCATAGTGATAATATGTAATGATTGTGCTTGGTGTAGCTGAAGTGATATGTGATTAAGGTTGTGTAGGGTGTAGCTGTAGTGATGATATGTGATGATGGTTATGCTGGGTGTAGCTGAAATGATGATATGTTATGATTTTTGTGCTGGGTGTAGCTGCAGTGATAATGTACTCACCTATATGTACTCACCTATATGTGTCTGCAGGATCGAGCATTGACTCTTGGATCCCGCCTTTCGAGCATCAGTTGTTTACAGCAATGACTCCTGTCCCATTTCCCTATCATACCTGGTTTTAAAATTATAAATAGTATTTGCTTCCACAACCTGTTCCTTAAGTGCATTCCATTTTCCCACTACTCTCACGCTAAAAGAAAACTTCCTAACATCTCTGTGACTCATCTGAGTTTCCAACTTCCATCCATGTCCCCTAGTTCTGTTACTATTCCGTGTGAACATTTCGTCTATGTTCACTCTGTCAATCCCTCTGAGTATTTTATACGTTCCTATCATGTCCCCCCTCTCCCTTCTTCTTTCTAGTGTCGTAAGGCATAGTTCCCCCAGGCGCTCCTCATACCCCATCCCTCATAGCTCTGGGACGAGTCTCGTTACAAACCTCTGAACCTTTTCCAGTTTCATTATATGCTTCTTCAGATGGGGACTCCATGATGAGGCGGCATACTCTAAGACTGGCCTCACGTAGGCAGTGTAAAGAGCCCTAAATGCCTCCTTACTTAGGTTTCTGAATGATGTTCTAACTTTTGCCAGTGTAGAGTACGCTGCTGTCGTTATCCTATTTATATGTGCCTCAGGAGATAGATTAGGTGTTACGTCCACACCCAGGTCTCTTTCGCGCGTCGTCACAGGTAGGCTGTTCCCCTTCATTGTGTACTGTCCCTTTGGTCTCCTATCTCCTAGTCCCATTTCCATAACTTTACATTTGCTCGTGTTGAATTCCAGTAGCCATTTCTCTGACCATCTCTGCAACCTGTTCAGGTCCTCTTGGAGGATCCTGCAATCCTCATCTGTCATAACTCTTTTCATGAACTTTGCGTCATCCGCAAACATCGGCATGTAGGACTCTACACCCGTAAACATGTCGTTAACATATACAAGAAATAGAATTGGTCCCAGCACCGATCCTTGTGGTACTCCACTTGTTACTGTTCGCCAGTCCGACTTCTCGCCCCTTACCGTAACTCTTTGGCTCATTCCTGTTAGGTAGTTCCTTATCCATGCTAGGACCTTTCCCCCTACCCCCGCCTGCCTCTCGAGTTTGAATAGCAGTCTCATGTGCGGTACTGTATCAAAGGCTTTTTGGCAGTCCAGAAATATGCAGTCTGCCCAACCATCTCTGTCCTGTCTTATCCTCGTTATTTTATCAACCCTACCCTACCAACCTTATCATTGTGTTCATTGCTGTCTTCTTTTATGTGCTAGCCATATGCTGTTTTGTGCCTACCAATTTTTGTCAACTACCATTCAAGCTGTCATTGCAATCAATCTTAGCTGCCTATGTGCTTTAATACACTGTACCTACAATTTTCTCTAATTTTTTTTCTTGCCATGTATCTGTTATCATTTTTTTATAAATTTTGCAAGTATTTACCTACTTAAAATTTTCTTAGATTAAGGACCTGCCCGAAACGCTGCGCGTACTAGTGGCTTTACAAGACTGTAATTACCATTTTATGTATCCACACATTCCCAATGTACCTTCTTGTATATGCATAAATAAATAAATAAATAAATAAATAAATAAATCATAGAATTCCAGAAGGTTTGTTAGGCACGATTTCCCTGTCCAGAACCCATGTTGATGCTTGTTCACAAACCTAATGTTCTCCAGGTGTGCAACCAGTCGTAGCCTAATTATTCTTTCCAGTATTTTACAGGGGATGCTTGTCAGTGATACAGGTCTATAGTTAAGTGCCTCCTCCCTATCGCCTTTCTTGAAGATCGGCACGACATTTGCCTTCTTCCAGCAACTGGGCAATTTTCCCGACATAAGTGACTCATTAAAGATCATTGCCAGAGGCACGCTGAGGGCCTGCGCTGCTTCTTTTAGTATCCACGGTGATACTTTGTCTGGTCCTACTGCTTTAGATGCATCTAGAGTTGTCAACTGTTTCATTACCTCCTCTACTGTCACCTCTATATCTGATAGTCTTTCATCTGGGTAACCCCTTCCAACAATGGAAGCTGCTCGGGCTCGGTAGTGAACACTCCATGGAAACTGGCATTCAGTGCCCCACAGATTTCCTTGTCACTTTCAGTATATGTCCCCTCTGCCTTCCTTCGTCTTGTCACTTGGTCGTTCACCGACATTTTTCTTCTTATATGACTGTGTAGTAGCTTAGGTTGTTTTTTCGCTTTGATTGCAATATCGTTCTCATAGTCCCTTTCCGATGTCCGTCTGATGTTAATGTAACCGTTCCTAGCTCTGTTGCATCTGATCCTGTTGTCCTCTGTCCTTTGTCTTCTGTATTTCCTCCACTCCCGCCTGCTGGCCATTTTTGCTTCCTGACACTGTCTATTAAACCATGGGTTATTATATTCCTTTTTATTTTTTCCCTTTATTGTTGGTATAAATCTCTCTTCGGCCTCTTGGCATTTCTGTATGACTAGGTCCATCATATCTTGGACTGTTTTTCCTCTAATTTCTTCCTCCCACTGCACTTCTCCCAGATAGTCCCTTATCCTCCTATAGTCCCCTTTCCTGTAGTCAACTCTCCTTTCCCAGATATCTTGTCCCATGGTCACAAGTTTGAATTCCATCATGTAGTCAAAGACTAGGACACAATGGTCACTGGCCCCTAGGGGTATTTCATGCTCCAAATTCTCGATATCTTCTACGTTCTGGGTGAAAATCAGGTCTAATAGGCTCGGTGCATCTCCTCCTCTTTCCCTTGTGTCTTCCTTGACATGCTGTGTTAGGAAATTCCTGTCTATAACATGTACTAATTTGGCTCCCCACGTTTCGTCCCCTCCATGGGGATTCCTTGATTCCCAATTTATCTCTCCATGATTTAGGTCTCCCATGATCAGCAGCTGATCATGGGAGATGGTTGTGTTGGGTGTGGCTGTAGTGATGATATGTGATGATGGTTGTACTGGGTATAGCTGTAGTGATGACATGTGATGATGGTTGCACTTGGTGTAGCCATAGTGATATGTGATGATGAGTGTGCTGGGTGTAGTCATAGTGATGATGGTTGTGCAGGGTGTAGTAATAGTAATGATATGTGATGGTGGTTGCACTGGGTGTAGCCATAGTGATATGTGATGATGGATGTGCTGGGTGTAGCCATAGTGATGATATGTCATGATGTGTGTTCTGGGTGTAGCTGTAGTCATGATATGTGATGATGGTTCTGCTGGGTGTAGCCATAATGATGATATGTGATGATGGTTGTGCTGGGTGTAACCAGAGTGATGATATGTGATTATGGTTGTGCTGAGTGTAGCCATAATGATGATATGTGATGATGGTTGTGCTGGGTGTAGCTGAATTTATGATATGTGATTGTAACAAACTAGGTCTGTTGTAAGAATTATCCAGAATGTTTTATCTATACAAGGGAGAATGGGAGACCCGCGTGGTGACCCTGGGAGCATCCCCCAGGGAATTCGCGGTGAAAATAATCGCCTGGATTCTCAAGGTTGCTTATAAGGAATCATTAGATAATATTCACTTATTTAGAGAAATTAGCCGTCATTCATTTTGCATTCAAATTGTATTGTATAGTATTACTGGTTATAATATCAAGAGTTTTGTAATTATTGAGTAAGTCACCATCAGTGACGTCACGAACAAGGACTACTATTTATTGCGGAGTGACCTGGAGTTCATAGGTCACCAGTTGCCATGTCCTCTATTTTTCTCAAAGGTCAAATAGCCATTTGGTAATTGGGAATAGCTTTTCCTTAAGATGTTTGTGTAATTTAACTTCAGTTACAATATTCAACGAATCTGGGTCATTCAGTACATCAGGTTAATTGTTATAACTAAAACTTTGCAAAGTAACTTAGATACTTAGTCTATGCGGAAGAATACCGCGCTCTGGCTTCTGGGTAGAGCAGAGCAAGGGAGAGTCAGTGTGGTTTAGGAAACAACTCGGGCAGGTGGCCTTTCCATCATCGGCCACCCGACAGCACGAACATCCTAGCTGGTCGCCCAAGGTAGAGTTGCTTTACGAGTAATTGTAGGGAATAGTCCATTCATTGCCAGTTAGGGAGTGTTCAAAAGTTAGGGAGTGATCATTTCTTTAGATCTTGTTTAATTTTGAATAAATTAATTAGTTAATGTGCTTTTTATTATTTCCATTTTTTTTTTTTTTGTATTTATGTGAACATGTCCTTGTCACGTGGTCCCCACGTGGCCGAGTTGAATTGGACGCCGATTCTAATATCAAATCCGAGTACATCATTCACATCGTTTTGAATTTACTGCACATTTGAGTTCCAAGGTTATTTGATACTAGTTGGGGATCAAGCCCCAAGGTTGATTGTTTAGCGTGATCGACCCAGACCTCGATCATTGCTCATTTGGTTACTAGTCTGGTGGTGGCGGCGGAAAGGCGACCCTAGAGCTTTGCTAAAAGCCTATGTCACGTCATACGGATTGTAGAAACTTAAGACGGTCAATCGTCTTGAGACCACGTGGCGTGGGGTCGGCTAGAGGTGAACGTTTTGGGGTCCTTTGGTAAAGAACTAAAGTAAAGAATACGGGTACAGAGAGTAAAGGGGAGAAAGGAGACGGTAGAACCCCCCCCTCCCCCCGTGTTACATGATGATGGTTGTACTGGGTGTAGCTGTAGTGATAATATGTGATGATGGTTGTACTGGTGTAGCCATAGTAATGATATGAGATGATGTGTGTGCTGGTTGTATCCATAGTGATGATATGTGATGATGGTTGTGCTTGGTGTAGCCATAGTGATGATATGTGATTATGGTTGTGCTGGTGTAGCCATAGTGATAATATGTAATGATTGTGCTTGGTGTAGCTGAAGTAATATGTGATTAAAGTTGTGCAGGGTGTAGCTGTAGTGATGATATGTGATTATGGTTGTGCTGGGTGTAGCCATAGTGATATGTGATGATGAGTGTGCTGTGTGTAGCCATAGGATATGTGATGAAGGTTTGTGCTGGTGTTAGCTGTAGTGATGATATGTGATGATGATGTGCTGTGTGGTCATAGTGATGATATGTGGTGATGATGGTTGTGCTGGTGTAGCCATAGTGATGATATGTGATGATGAGTGTGCTGAATAGTCATAGCGATGATATGTGATGATGGTTCTGCGGTTTAGCTGTAGTGATGATATTGTGATGATGGTGCTTGGTGTAGTTGTAGTGATGGATATTTGATGATGGTGGTTGGTGTAGCAATAGTGATGATATGTGATGATGAGTGTGCGGGTGTAGCCATAGTGATGAAGAGTGTGCTGGGTGTAGCCATAGTGATGATGAGTGTGCTGGGTAAGCCATAGTGATGATGAGTGTGCTGGGTGTAGCCATAGTGATGATGAGTGTGCTGGGGGCTGGGGGGTATAGCCATAGTGATGAAGAGTGTGCTGGGTGTAGCCATAGTGATGAAGAGTGTGCTGGGTGTAGCCATAGTGATGAAGAGTGTGCTGGGTGTAGCATAGTGATGAAGAGTGTGCTGGGTGTAGCCATAGTGATGAAGAGTGTGCTGGGTATAGCCATAGTGATGAAGAGTGTGCTGGGTGTAGCCATAGTGATGAAGAGTGTGCTGGGTGTAGCCATAGTGATGAAGAGTGTGCTGGGTATAGCCATAGTGATGATGAGTGTGCTGGGTGGAGCCATAGTGATGAAGAGTGTGCTGGGGTATAGCCATAGTGATGAAGAGTGTGCTGGGTATAGCCATAGTGATGAAGAGTGTGCTGGGTGTAGCCATAGTGATGAAGAGTGTGCTGGGTGTAGCCATAGTGATGATGAGGTGCTGGGGTAGCCATAGTGATGATAGATGATGTAGAGGGCGAGCAGGGGGCGGCCATCGCCAGGTGTGCAACTCAGCAGATAAAAATAGATGGACAAACTTAGCAGTTCCTTATATTTAATATTTCACCTCTATCAGTGTAGACGAGAACGATGCTACACTTGCCTGGAGTCGGGCCAATGATAAGTGTTTTCTTGTATAACCTTTATCATGTATAATCAATCCAGTATACTTTAATGGAACACTTTCCTTAATTAATCCGTTTTGAAATGTTAGTGGAGAGGCTGCCGTGTCAGTCGTGGCGACCGCTTCCCCCACACTCACCTGATGTTGATAGACAACTGGGTAGTGTATACATGCCTGATAAACAACTGGGTAGTGTATACATGCCTGATAAACAACTGGGTAGTGTATACATGCCTGATAGACAACTGGGTAGTGTATACATGCCTGATAGACAACTGGGTAGTGTATACATGCTTGATAAATAACTGAGTAGTGTATACATGCCTGATAGACAACTGGGTAGTGTATACATGCTGATAGACAACTGAGTAGTGTATACATGCTGATAGACAACTGGGTAGTGTATACATGCCTGATAGACAACTGGGTAGTGTATACATGCCTGATAGACAACTGGGTAGTGTATACATACGTAATAGACAACTGGGTAGTGTATACATGCCTGATAGACAACCGTATAGTGTATTATCAAGGACCGTGACTAAAATGAGGAGATCCTCCCAGACAGAGCCACTTCATCTTATACATCAACAAATGGGGTGAGGAACTTAGGGCAGGAGCCCCAAAAATAATCACAGAGTGATAAATCAAACAGCAACCATTGATTTCGATGTTGCCC
>WNGS01000164.1:52847-68575 GCA_020271785.1 Procambarus virginalis | reverse complement strand
CTTGCTAGATAAAGCAAGGGGGATTGACGGCTGAGTGGACAGCGCTCGGGAATCGTAGTCTCGAGGTTCCGGGTTCGATCCCCGGTGGAGGCGGAAACAAATGGGCAGAGTTTCTTTCACCCTGATGCCCCCTGTTCACCTAGCAGTAAATAGGTACCTGGGAGTTAGCTGCTACAGGCTGCTTCCTGGGGGATGTGTAACAAAAAGGAGGCCTGGTCGAGGACTGGGCCGCGGGGACGCTAAGCCCCGAAATTATCTCAAAATAACCTCAAGATAACATCAAGATAACCTCAAGGTAAGATAACCTGGGCTTGTTAGACTCCAATGAGCTCCTCCAGTTGCGGTCGTCGCACAATCACTTCACCATTTAGAGATAACGATGACGTACTGGCTAATCTCAATTGGACTAGAAAACCTCCCTTTAGGAGAGAAAGTAATGAAACCTCATTTGCATTCTCTAGTAAGGCGATGAGCAAGGAATGAAGTGTGTATATGAGTGAAAGGGCATAATAAAAAGAATTCCAGAGTCGAGAGTTCGATCCCATCTAAGGGCTTCAATACTTTCTCTTAGATATCCAATTTATGATTACATGGTCAATAAGGATATTAATTAGCTGGTGCATATAACACACACACAAAAATAGAATTCGACACAATGGAAAGAATTTGCATTATTCTATGGACTCTGAAAAGACCTGGGTAAATAACGACTGCCTTCCATGGGCTTGAGAACCTTTTGCACCTTCCTATGTTCTTCTCATCGCCCCGCGCCTCCGACGGATATTAAGTCAGGCATTTAAGAGACAATGTGTAATTTCTCATTGATACCTCATATGAACCTGATGGATCAGTGAGAACATAGGTGGAGCCGTGAGTTGGATTCGAACTCGCAAACTTGGTTCTCCCTGAGTAGTCTTCAATAGAAGGCGCCTCAGAAATGCTCAACGATTCAGTTAAATCCCAGCTTGCAATGCTTTTGGCCATGTTGTGGTGTAGTGGTGTAGGGCGTGTGCTTGGGAGTACCAGATTTGCGGGTTCGAAACCCGTCTATTAGCTTCTACTGATTTTTGTCACTGCTATTTTCTCCCATCTCGCATGGTCCGCGACGGGAAGAAGGAGAACAATAAAACACATAAACGATAAGAAACTAAGAAAATTCATATAAGTAAAGATGAAGAAACTTTACTAAAATAGTAAAGATGTGAGAGAAGATGAAGATATTGATCACAAGAGGCTCATGTATTTACTATTTGTGCCTGCAGAAGCGAGATATTAGCTCTTGGACCCCGCCTTTCTAATCTAGTTTTCCTCTATTATATCTCCTACACATCATATGTGTTATGTTGAGTGTGTTGAATACCTACTAGATCACTACTTACTGGGCGTTGAAGTCCTTCACGTATCTACCCTTAAGCCTCACACGCCGTTATCATGAGAGGTTATCTTGAGATGATTTCGGGGCTTAGCGTCCCCGCGGCCCGGTCCTCGACCAGGCTTCCTTTTTGTTACACATCCCCTAGGAAGCAGCCCGTAGCAGCTGCCTAACTCCCAGGTACCTATTTACTGCTAGGCGAACAGGGACATCAGGGTGAAAGTAACATTTTTGCCTATTTGTCTCCGCCTCCACCGGGGATCGAACCCGGAACCTCAGGACTACAAATCCGAAGCGCTGTCCACCCAGCTGTCAGGCGGCCGTGTTGTTATTCTCGTAAAGACGATGATTTTATTTTCGGTGTTCTAACAATATTAAACATAATCAAATTAAATCTATAAATACAATAATGTGCACTAAAGCTGGCGTAGTGGTGATAGTTATCTTGAACGATGTTAACAACTTGTTATAACTAGAATTTTTAAGAACAAATCATTGTGAATCACAATCACAAATCACTAGAATTTTTAAGTTTTCCCCAGGCTGTAACACCTGTTATATTAAAACAGGTATTACAGACTTGCACACAGAAATCACAATTGCCTGATGCATCAAATGAACAAAAACCCTGGTTTGTGTCTCGGAGAGGCTGCAGGATCCAGTAAGTTCAGTAGAACTTCGGTTTCATGTCGTAGCTCAGTCGATTAAGGCAGCGTCTGGGATGCTCTCGGACGCAGATTCGAATCCTCGTCACGGCCCTAGTGGATTTGTTCATGTATTAGACTATATTTATATAAATCACTGACAAATGCAACTTGTAAATCTAAATCAAAATTGCCCGCTATATAATGTTGCCGTGATATGCTGTTATTGTGACTTAAACTTCAATAATGTACCTGCAAGTGTTATGAAAACTGACCCAGTTAGAAATATCAAAGCATTTACGAATATCATTTTCGATCTGATTGGTTGGGCTCGAGGAGCTCGAATCACAGGATACTATAAACAGCTCAGGAAAGAGGCACTTTGGACAGGTGGATAATTTACCGCTTGGTATCAACGAAGGAATAGAGGAAGAATGAGGGAATAGAGAGAGAGAGAGAGAGGAGGAGAGCGCTCAATGACCCAGTACTATGTCTACCTTAAATGTCTATAAGCTTCTGTATGCAGGCGATGAGTCACAATAACGTGGCTGAAGAATGTTGACCAGATCACACACTAGAAGGTGAAGGGACGACGACGTTTCGGTCCGTCCTGGACCATTCTCAATCGACTTGAGAATGGTCCAGGACGGACCGAAACGTCGTCGTCCCTTCACCTTCTAGTGTGTGATCTGGTCAATAAGCATCTATACGAAGCAGCTATGCCAGCACCTTCTCCTCGCGGGAGTTTTGAGCCCCAACCAAAAGGAGTTTCTCGAGCATTTGACGTTTTCTTGGAAGACCGTTGGTCTAATGAAACGGACCAGTTTTTCCTGCCTCCAGTGGCGGCTCGTCATCAGCGCCGGTGATTACAGACCTGACACGAAACCTGGCCAAATGTTCTCTGGGCTAAGCGGGAGTCTCTGATCATCAGGCAGTGTACACTGACATTACAGACGAGAGTGTCTGAGACTGTGAACCATCTTTCACCACGAACCATCAACTTTTGTGACTCGTTAAACAACGAATATTTGGAACGTTTCTACCGTTCCCAAATTTGTACTCCGTAATTACACTTGTTCCTTATCTGCTAAAGTCTGTGTCCAACCACTTGGGGCTGGACGATAGAGCGACGGTATGGCTTCATGAAGGTCGGGGTTCAATCCCCCGACCGTCCACAACAAGTGGTTGGCCACCATTCCTTCCCCCCGTCCCATCCCTAATCCTTATCCTGACCTCTTCCAAGTGCTATATAGTCGTAATGGCTTGGCACTTCTTCCCTGATAGTTCCCTTCCCTTCTCCCTGGGGCAGATTTTACCAGCCTGACTGAGGTTGCATTTCAAATACTGAAACATTAAACACAGAAATCACAATTGCGTGATGCATCAAATGAACAAAAGTGCATGGGGGGGGGGGGGATTGTGTAAAATCCTGGTTTGTGTCTCGGAGAGGCTGCAGGATCCAAGTAAATTCAGTAGAATTTCTGGTTGCAGTTCTTATACCATATCGTAGCTCAGTCGATTAAGGCAGCGTCTGGGATGCTCTCGGACGTAGGTTCGAATCCTCGTCACGGCCCTTGTGGATTTCTTTATTAAGATAACGCATATTGTCGAAAGAATATCCAATTGCAAGTTGAGATATCAACACTGGTTATCTTATACATGTAGAACTGCAGTCGATGGGTGATCCAAAAAAGCCAAGAATAGCTATTAAAGACCAATCAACCAAAACAAGATTCTCTATTACATTTCAGAAACTTTTAAGAAACAAATGCAACAAGGGGGATTATTGATTGGTAGACGACGATCCGATTAACAAATGATTAGGTCAATCAGTGGACAAGAAAGTTGGAGGCTCACTAGAAAGACCTTACACCTACACTTAAGAAAGCACTTACGAACCTGGGGTCAGATTCACGAAGCAGTTTACACAAGCACATACGAACCTGGGGTCAGATTCACGAAGCAGTTTACACAAGCACATACGAACCTGGGGTCAGATTCACGAAGCAGCTACGCAAACACTTACGAACCTGGGGTCAGATTCACGAAGCAGCTACGCAAGCACTTACGAACCTGGGGTCAGATTCACGAAGCAGCTACGCAAGCACTTATGAACCTGTGGTCAGATTCACGAAGCAGTTTACACAAGCACATACGAACCTGGGGTCAGATTCACGAAGCAGCTACGCAAGCACTTACGAACCTGGGGTCAGATTCACGAAGCAGTTTACACAAGCACTTATGAACCTGGGGTCAGATTCACGAAGCAGTTTACACAAGCACTTTCGAATCTGGGGCCAGATTCACGAAGCAGTTACGCAAGCACTTACGAACCTATACATCTTTTCTCAATCTTTGGCGGCTTTGTTTACAATTACTAAACAGTTAATGAGCTCCGAAGCACCAGGAGGCTGTTTATAACAACAGTTAATTGGCAAGTTTTCATGCTGGTAAACTGTTTAATAAATGTAACCAAAGCCATCAAAGATTGAAAGGAAAGCTGTACACTTTCGTAAGTGCTTGCGTAACTGCTTCGTAAATCTGGCCCAACCTGATGGGTTGCGTTGCTGCCAGTAACATGGGCGCAGGCTCGGTTACTACTACTGAAACATGAGGAACCATTCAACCTTAACTAGTCCAACCACTTGGGCTGGACGGTAGAGCGACGGTCTCGCTTCATGCAGGTCGGCGTTCAATCCCCGACCGTCCCAACAAGTGGTTGGGCACCATTCCTTCCCTCCACGTCCCATCCCACATCCTTATCCTGACCCCTTCCCAGTGCTATATAGTCATCATGGCTTGGCGCTTTCCTGACAATTCCCTTCATCCTTACGATACCATTAGCCATTCCAAGTTAGAGTAGCCTACAACAAGTGTGTCTACAGCTGTTCTATATAGCATGCTGTTGGGGTGTGAGATCGGGGCGCATTGAGGTTGCTTCTGGTCATCTCTCATTTATTTAATTGTGACGATTTCTCCATGGCACTTGTGCGTGTATAGTGTGAATGATTGTGATCAGCGTCAGGAGCAACGGTTGTGATAGCTGTATAATTCTGTTTATCTGGCAGCACTGTAGACGTCAATTCCCCCAGGTGTAATGTGAGCATTGAGAGGTGTTATTTCTTCATGTTTAACTGCTTCTCTTATCTCTTCATGGTCCTGGTTCGATGTTTTTCATGCTTCAAGACACCTTCAGTTAAACTGTCGGCTGGTGAGCTTTGCTCCTTTAAATATTCTTGAGTAGTGAAGTGGAACTGTTTTCAGCTATTGAATATTTGTTGACAATGTTAGTCCATTGTCCAGTCCAATGTTAGTTCTTTGTCCAGTTGTGTGCTGGTGTTGTGTTCTTGGTGTGCTGGTGTTGTGTTCTTGGTGGGCTGGTGTTGTGTTCTTGGTGTGCTGGGGTTGTGTTCTTGGTGGGCTGGGGTTGTGTTCTTGGTGGGCTGGGGTTGTGTTCTTGGTGGGCTGGTGTTGTGTTCTTGGTGTGCTGTTGTTGTGTTCTTGGTGTGCTGGTGTTGTGTTCTTGGTGTGCTGGTGTTGTGTTCTTGGTGTGCTGGTGTTGTGTTCTTGGTGTACTGGTGTTGTGTTCTTGGTGTGCTGGTGTTGTGTTCTTGGTGTGCTGGTGTTGTGTTCTTGGTGGGCTGGTGTTGTGTTCTTGGTGTGCTGGTGTTGTGTTCTTGGTGTGCTGGTGTTGTGTTCTTGGTGTGCTGGTGTTGTGTTCTTGGTGTGCTGGTGTTGTGTTCTTGGTGTGCTGGTGTTGTGTTCTTGGTGTGCTGGTGTTGTGTTCTTGGTGTGCTGGTGTTGTGTTCTTGGTGTGCTGGTGTTGTGTTCTTGGTGTGCTGGTGTTGTGTTCTTGGTGGGCTGGTGTTGTGTTCTTGGTGGGCTGGTGTTGTGTTCTTGGTGTGCTGGTGTTGTGTTCTTGGTGTGCTGGTGTTGTGTTCTTGGTGTGCTGGTGTTGTGTTCTTGGTGGGCTGGTGTTGTGTTCTTGGTGGGCTGGTGTTGTGTTCTTGGTGGGCTGGTGTTGTGTTCTTGGTGTGCTGGTGTTGTGTTCTTGGTATGCTGGTGTTGTGTTCTTGGTGTGCTGGTGTTGTTTTCTTGGTGGGCTGGTGTTGTGTTCTTGGTGGGCTGGGGTTGTGTTCTTGGTGGGCTGGGGTTGTGTTCTTGGTGTGCTGGTGTTGTGTTCTTGGTGGGCTGGGGTTGTGTTCTTGGTGTGCTGGTGTTGTGTTCTTGGTGTGCTGGTGTTGTGTTCTTGGTGTGCTGGTGTTGTGTTCTTGCAGTGCTGGTGTTGTGCTCTTGGTGTGCTGGTGTTGTGTTCTTGGTGGGCTGGTGTTGTGTTCTTGGTGGGCTGGGGTTGTGTTCTTGGTGGGCTGGGGTTGTGTTCTTGGTGTGCTGGTGTTGTGNATAACTACTCTGACACTGAAAAAGTTCCTTCTAACGTCTCTGTGGCTCATGTGGGTACTCAGTTTCCACCTGTGTCCCCTTGTTCGCGTCCCACCAGTGTTGAATAGTTTATCCTTGTCTACCCTGTCAATTCCCCTGAGGATTTTGTAGGTAGTGATCATGTCTCCCCTTACTCTTCTGTCTTCGAGTGTCGTAAGGTGCATTTCTCGCAGCCTTTCCTCGTAACTCATGCCTCTTAGTTCTGGGACTAATCTAGTGGCATACCTCTATGCGTTCTGTCGAGTGGTAGCACCTTAGTTCATCATTCCAGCTCTTTGAATTCGCTTTGACTTTACCCCTCGCATGTCCCTTTATAAATAAAGCTTCAACCACTGCTACTACATCTTCCCTATCAACTCCGTAAAAATCTTGTACGTCGTTATCATGTCCCCCCATATATCCTGATCCCTCCTTTGTGGTAATATCCAGCTTCATCAGTGTTAGTGCCATCTCTTCATCTCAGGAGTGACTCTTGTTGCATATATGTGTTGAATCTTTATATACTTAAGAACACAAGAATATGTGAAAATGTAGGTCTGTATTTTGTATGTAATTATGTATTTTTGTATATAATTATGTATTTCTGTATATAATTATAATAGGCTTATATCTTTATTATATTGGTTGGCCCGCACAGAGCAGCTTCAATTAATATTTATCCAAACTGATTCATATATATATGTCTAACCTGCGCTCGAAACAATCCATCGATCCCATGTCTATCATTACCCGGGAATGCGTCCCATAAATCAACAACCCTGTTCCCAAACCAGTATTTACCCAGGTCTATTTAGTGATTTTTTTTTCAGACGGAGGTACCGCACTGGAGGCTGTGTGCTCCAGGCTGGGTGAACATAATTTACATGGAACGTTCTGGAGGTTCTTTTCTCAAAGTTCTGGAAAATCTTGAGAAAAGATATGTAAATACGAACATGTAAATGAAAGATGTAAAGGTAACTGTTTAATAATTGTAAACAAAGCCGTGAAAGACTGAGAAAAGAGGGGACAGGTTCGTAAGTGCTTGCGTAACTGCTTCGTGAATCTGGGCCCCAGGTTCGTAAGTGCCTGCGTAACTGTTTCGTGAATCTGGGCCCCAGGTAGGTAAGTGCTTGCGTAACTGCTTCGTGAATCTGGGCCCAGGTTCGTAAGGGCTTGCGTAACTGCTTCGTGAATCTGGGCCCCAGGTTCGTAAGTGCTTGCGTAACTGCTTCGTGAATCTGGGCCCCAGGTTCGTAAGTGCTTGCGTAACTGCATCGTGAATCTGGGCCTCAGGTTCGTAAGTGCTTGCGTAACTGTTTCGTGAATCTGGGCCCCAGGTAGGTAAGTGCTTGCGTAACTGCTTCGTGAATCTGGGCCCCAGGTTCGTAAGTGCTTGCGTAACTGCATCGTGAATCTGGGCCCCAGGTTCGTAAGTGCTTGCGTAACTGCTTCGTGAATCTGGGCCCCAGGTTCGTAAGTGCTTGCGTAACTATCGCGAATCTGGGCCCCAGGTTCGTAAGTGCTTGCGTAACTGTTTCGTGAATCTGGGCCCCAGGTAGGTAAGTGCTTGCGTAACTGCTTCGTGAATCTGGGCCCCAGGTTCGTAAGTGCTTGCGTAACTGCTTCGTGAATCTGGGCCCCAGGTTCGTAAGTGCTTGCGTAACTGCTTCGTGAATCTGGGCCCCAGGTTCGTAAGGGCTTGCGTAATTGCTTCGTGAATCTGAGCCCCAGGTTCGTAAGGGCTTGCGTAATTGCTTCGTGAATCTGGCCCCTGGTAGTGGCTGTGGGGGTAGTTAATGGTGTGGCTGGAGTAGTTGAGATGGTGATCATTTGGACAGGGTGCGACTGTAATTACCTAATTGAAATTACAGGAAGAGCGCAATGCGCGTAGTACCCCTCTGCTTTTACCGCGCCTTTGTCATCATTATTTTGTAAATTGCGCTTCGGCGTCAGCAGCCACCACACATTCCTCTGTTACATGTGAGAATTTTGGATGTCTGGAACATATCCCCTGTCATATTTTCCACGTCGTCAGCCTAGGTGTTGCAGCCTCTTCCTCAGAAACTTTCAAATTTTGAGCCATTTTTGTGGCCTGTCTGTGTGCCTTTTTGTAATTATTTTCTGTGTGTACTATGATATGGGCATTATGCAACTGCTGCATACTCTAGGCTAGGTCTCACGAAGGTTGTAAGTAACATTTTGACATGCCTTCGTTTACAAACATGATTGCCAACATCACGTTAACCGCCAATGAATCTTCCCTCACCCACGGGACCAAAGAGCTAAAGCTCAACCACCGCAAGTTCAACTAGGTGAGTACACACAGAAATGACAATAGCGGGATGCCTCAAATGAACAAATCCACAAGAGCCATGATATGGATTCGAACCTGCGTCCGAACCATGTCGTAGCTCAGTCGATTAAGAAAGCGTGTGGGATCCTCTCGGACGTAGGTTCGAAACCTCGTCACGGCCCTTGTGGATTTGTTCATTAGGTGGGTACAGTTTTATTTGTATAGGCTTCTGGGTTTTAGAAATATGTGAAGATCTCTATCACAGAATATGTAGCCTCAATGGTGTGGTCTGTATGTACTTGCGCACATATCTCACACACATATAGCACTTATCGTCATTACAGTTCACTTGTAGCTTCGATAGCAGCTTCGAAAAGCTGCTATCTTTTGTAATTAAGCCCAGTCTTCAGTCAGCTATCATCTTTGCCAATTCCTGTTGTTCTTAAAACCTTGACATATCACCAAACAGACTTATAGAGCTGGTATGATCCTCTGTAAACTCCTTTATTTAACGTTACAGACTCGTGCAGTATACTGGTAAACTTTCACTGGGTTTACCTCAAAGCCTAGAGTCAATCCTTCTCTTCTTTTCATGTTTGGAAGTCTTATTTTTTTATCTCTTGCAACAAACTTGTAATTTGTTGCTTTTATAGGTTGAAGCTTGCAGAGAAGCCTCTTGTGGGTCATCGTATTAAAATCCTTTTTTTTAATTCTCTATAGGATGGACTCGCATCTTTGAAGCCAAACATCCTATAGGATGTTGATGCAACACCGGCTCCCCCCCCCTGCTGACATCACGCTAACATGTGTTACATTCAACACATCACAACAACATTCCAACCTTCAACACAACAGCTTCACCACAACACAACCCCCAACACAACAGCTTCACCACAACACAACCCTCAACACAACAGCTTCACCACAACACAACAGCTTCACCACAACACAACCCTCAACACAACAGCTTCACCACAACACAACAGCTTCACCACAACACAAATGCTTCACCACAACAAAACAGCTTCACCACAACAAAACAGCTTCACCACAACAAAACAGCTTCACCACAACACAACAGCTTCACCACAACACAAATGCTTCACAACACAAATGCTTCACCACAACACAAATGCTTCACAACACAAATGCTTCACCACAACAAAACAGCTTCACCACAACACAACAGCTTCACCACAACACAAATGCTTCACCACAACACAAATGCTTCACCACAACACAACAGCTTCACCACAACAAACAGCTTCACCACAACACAACAGCTTCACCACAACACAACAGCTTCACCACAACACAACCCCCCACAACAGCTTCACCACAACAAAACAGCTTCACCACAACACAACCCCAACACAACAGCGTCACCACAACACAACAGCTTCACCACAAAACAGCTTCACCACAACACAACCCTCAACACAACAGCTTCACCACAACACAACTCCCAACACAACAGCTTCACCACAACAAAACAGCTTCACTGCACCACAACAAAACAGCTTCACCACAACACAACAGCTTCACCACAACACAACAGCTTCACCACAACACAACAGCTTCACCACAACACAACAGCTTCACCACAACACAACAGCTTCACCACAACACAACAGCTTCACCACAACACAACCCCCAACACAACAGCTTCACCACAACAAAACAGCTTCACCACAACACAACCCCAACACAACAGCTTCACCACAACACAGCCCCCAACACAACAGCTTCACAACACAACCCCCAACACTCAGGCTTCACCACAACACAACCCCCACACACAACAGCTTCACCACAACACAACCCCCAACACTCAGGCTTCACCACAACACAACCCCCAACACTCAGGCTTCACCACAACACAACCCCCAACACTCAGGCTTCACCACAACACAACCCCCAACACTCAGGCTTCACCACAACACAACCCCCAACACTCAGGCTTCACCACAACACAACCCCCACACTCAGGCTTCACCACAACACAACCCCCAACACTCAGGCTTCACCACAACACAACCCCCAACACTCAGGCTTCACCACAACACAACCCCCAACACAACAGCTTCACCACAACACAACCCCCAACACTCAGGCTTCGCCACAACACAACCCCCAACACTCAGGCTTCACCACAACCCCCAACACTCAGGCTTCACCACAACACAACCCCCAACACTCAGGCTTCACCACAACACAACCCCCAACACTCAGGCTTCACCACAACACAACCCCCCACACTCAGGCTTCACCACAACACAACCCCCAACACTCAGGCTTCACCACAACACAACCCCCAACACTCAGGCTTCACCACAACACAACCCCCAACACTCAGGCTTCACCACAACACAACCCCCAACACTCAGGCTTCACCACAACACAACCCCCAACACTCAGGCTTCACCACAACACAACCCCCAACACTCAGGCTTCACCACAACACAACCCCCACACTCAGGCTTCACCACAACACAACCCCAACACTCAGGCTTCACCACAACACAACCCCCAACACTCAGGCTTCACCACAACACAACCCCCAACACTCAGCTTCACCACAACACAACCCCCAACACTCAGGCTTCACCACAACACAACCCCCAACACTCAGGCTTCACCACAACACAACCCCAACACTCAGGCTTCACCACAACACAACCCCCAACACAACGGCTTCACCACAACACCACATCCATGAAGAGAGAGGTGAAGCAAATGCTAAATGGGCTTAGCTAATGGCCCTAGCTAATGGCCCTAGGACAATTAATCACCGCGCTTAGGCCAACAATTTGCTGGGCTCGCGGTATGGCCAGTCGACTTAGCTGCTCTGAACCCCGGCTCGGATCTCACTAGACAATTACCCGGGTTTCGCTTCTGATGACGACTTATAATCACTGTTATCTAGGAGCTGGTGATGGACGAGCGAACTAGGCAGTTCGGGCTAACGATTTATCTCCTCTCCCGACGAGCGTCTGCGGGCCGGGAGGTATTTACCTGGGTAATACTTCCCTTCCTTCAACCGCATTCAGGCGATGGTGGTGGTGAGGACGACGACGGTGGTGGCCAACCTATGTTCATCCCATACCCCAGACCATGCATTCCCTCTGGCTCCAACTTTAGATAATATTTTTTTTTTTTTAGTGGATTAGAGGTCAGACGCTTGGGGGAAGCCTCATTAAACTTTGCAGGGTGACTGGTGAGTGGGGGGGGGAAGACACTCGTGCAGGTCTGCGCTCAATCCCCGACCGAGTTTATGAAGTCTTGGAGGTAAAATCTCAGGAGTTGAGTCCATACAACTTGCATTATGGGTGGGCTCCCAACACTGAAATAGAGCATTTTTTTTTTTGGGGGGGGGGGGGAAGACCCGGGCACCACCCCTCCCTAGAGGCAAGGGCCCTGCCTTCACCCTAGGGGCAAGGGGAGCTACCTTCACTACAGCATACTATTTACATTATTTCAAAAGGATTCTTACCTTCTTGCCTCACGTCGAATATCTCCGCCGCCTTCTGGCTTGTCTTCGCCTCTACCACCACCACTTTGTCTCCTACAGCACCCACTACCATCGTCGCCACTACCACCACCACCACACCACAACCATCACCGGCCAACATATGAAAATGGTTTAAAACACCTTCAGGTCACTACACAACACATGTTGGACCAATACTGAACTTACAGCACGGCCTAACTCTACAACTCGTCCAGAGGTCAGCAACAAGATTGGTACTAGAGCTAAGAGGATTAAGATACGAGGACTGACTGTCAAAAAAGTATTTAAGACTGTTGCACACGGTGTGCAAGATAGAGAAATGGGCTGGGATAACTGGGAAAACACTGAACTGGGTAAAGGTGGGATACCTGAAGGGCTGAAACCTGAGAGTCACAGTCAGAGAGGAGGTTTCAAGCTGAGGGAATATAACAAGTGAGTCCCACAAGGATCGATCATGGACCCGCTGCTGTTTCTAATATATATGAACGACTTACCCGAGGGGCGTGAGCTCGTATATCTCATCGTTTGCAGGTGACGCAAAGCTGACGAGACTGTAAAAACAGAGGAGGACTGTAGGAAGTTAAAGGACCTTGGAAAAACACCAGGAGTCGACAAACAGATTATGACAAAATTAAATCCCAATAAGTGTAAGGTAACGAAGATGGGAAAGGAAGAGAGAATAAACAGCTGCTCCATAAGGGAACAGAGAACAGCTGCACCATAAGGGAACAGAGAACAGCTGCACCATAAGAAACAGAGAACAGCTGCACCATAAGGTAACAGAGAACAGCTGCACCATAAGGAAACAGAGAACAGCTGCACCATAAGGAACAGAGAACGCTTCACCATAGGGATAGAGAACAGCTGCACCATAAGGAAACAGAGAACAGCTGCACCATAAGGTAACAGAGAACAGCTGCACCATAAGGAAACAGAGAACAGCTGCACCATAAGGTAACAAGAACAGCTGCACCATAAGGTAACAGAGAACAGCTGCACCATAAGGAAACAGAGAACAGCTGCACCATAAGGAACAGAGAACAGCTGCACCATAAGGTAACAGAGAACAGCTGCACCATAAGGTAACAGAGAACAGCTGCACCATAAGAAACATAGAACAGCTGCACCATAAGGAACAGAGAACAGCTGCACCATAAGGAAACAGAGAACAGCTTCTCCATAAGGACAGAGAACAGCTTCACCATAAGGGGATTGAGAACAGCTACACCATAAGGTAACAGAGAACAGCTGCACCATAAGGAAACAGAGAACAGCTGCACCATAAGGTAACAGAGAACAGCTGCACCATAAGGTAACAGAGAACAGCTGCACCATAAGGGAACAGAGAACAGCTGCACCATAAGGTAACGGAGAACAGCTGCACCATAAGGGAACAGAGAACAGCTGCACCATAAGGAAACAGAGAACAGCTGCACCATAAGGAACAGAGAACAGCTTCTCCATAAGGGACAGAGAACAGCTTCACCATAAGGGGATAGAGAACAGCTACACCATAAGGTAACAGAGAACAGCTGCACCATAAGGAAACAGAGAACAGCTGCACCATAAGGTAACAGAACAGCTGCACCATAAGGTAACAGAGAACAGCTGCACCATAAGGGAACAGAGAACAGCTGCACCATAAGGTAACGAGAACAGCTGCACCATAAGGGAACAGAGAACAGCTGCATCATAAGGTAACAGAGAACAGCTGCACCATAAGGGGACAGAGAACAGCTGCACCATAAGGTAACAGAGAACAGCTGCACCATAAGGGGACAGAGAACAGCTGCACCATAAGGGGACAGAGAACAGCTGCACCATAAGGGAACAAAGAACAGCTGCACCATAAGGGAAGTTGCCCTTCCCCTTATGGCGTAGATACCTCCTGCTTTAGTTTCTTTCCCCTTTCCCAGCTTCCTTACCTTGCACTTGTTGGGATTGAACTCCAGCAACCATTTGATTAGTACCAACGCACCCCATCACCACCACCACTACTACCACCACGACTACACTCTCCTACCACCACCATCACCACGCCCCTGTATGCATACTCAGAAGTCACAGATGAATGTTTCTCATCAATCTCCTTGGCAGTGTGGAGGTAAGGAGACCCCGTACTCATGGGTTCGTCCTCATGAGTGAGTCCTCATGAGCGAGTCCTCATGAGCGAGTCCTCATGAGCGAGTCCTCATGAGCGAGTCCTCATGAGCGAGTCCTCATGAGCAAGTCCTCATGAGCGAGTCCTCATGAGCGAGTCCTCATGAGCGAGTCCTGTGTGTACAGAACACCCAATACCAAACCTGGACTTTTCCACATACGTGTTCTCTATGAAGCTAACTCCTTTCATAACTTGAAAAGCATATATGATAGAGAAATAGGCCAGGAGTCATTGCATTAGACAACCACCGGCTAGAAAAGCGGAGTCCAAGAGCCAGAGCTTGATCCTACAGGCGCAAATAGGTGAACACAAACACACACACACACACTGGACAGACTACTCCCCGTGGTATATTTGCATGAAGGATTGAGACATCATGTAGATGTGTGGGAGGTGCAAATGAGAGAGAGAGAGAAGAGGGGGGGGGGTAGATATACCGTATATAAATATAATACTGGGTGTTTTAAACACAAACTGATATAGGACGGAATTTTTAACATGCTATATACAGTGCTAACCTGGATTTTTAACACGTTAACCGGAGATAACTAAGGGATTTTACTTGCTATCTGGGGGATTTTACCCGCAGCCGACCAGGTTCCTTACCAGTCGTTGCTGTACCTGGGCGAACTAGGTGTTATTTATCATTGTTAACCCAGCAAGTGCCCAACCGGCTCCACCAGCTCATGCCAGCTATCATCCCTCCCAACACCACACCACACACACACACAATGGGGGGATTTACAGTCTTGGTGACCATTTGTCTCTCCGTCTGATGGCCTGAGTACAAATTGGCTTGTGGCAGAATATATATATTCTTTTTTTGGTGTCTTGTTATCGACAGTATCGACTCTGGCATCTTTACCCTCTTTAAGATAATTCATTCCATCTTTGTCTGTCTGTCTTTCATACTGATGGAATTGCGTAATATGAATGTGAAAACTTCTATTTACAAATAAGACCTCCCAAAAATGAAGGGAATTGAGTATTTATAAATCTGGGAATTATTTCTTGAAGAATAAGCAATCTGATATCAATGAGAAATAAATAGCGTATCCATTTCACGGAGTACACACACACACACACACACACACACACACACCACACACACATATCAACCAGCAAGTATACCTTAGTATAGTTCCAGGCTAATGTAAACTCTTAGTGTGTGTGTGTGTGTGTGTGTGTGTGTGTGTGTGTAGTGTGTGTGTGTGTGTGTGTGTGTGTGCGTGTGTGTGCGTGTTGTGTGTGTGTGTGTGTGTGTGTGTGTGTGCGCGCGCGTTTGTGTGTGTGTGTGTGTGTGTGTGTGTGTGGTGTGTGTGTGTGTG